>CAUYPK010076505.1:0-35841 GCA_963574355.1 Loris lydekkerianus
TTGGCTGTATCTAGGTAGAGGCAGTTTCAGGCCGGGCCTTGCTGAGTTGTTGCTACACGGAAGTAGCTCGATGGATCTACTTCTAGTCAGGCTCCGGAAGTTGCACTAGGCCTCAGGCACATGGCAGGGCCCAATAATTCCCTCTTTTGTTTTTTGTATGGTGGAAAAACATAGCCCCTGTCTTAGGTTGCTTGCTCTTGCAGTTTCAGTCTTACCCGTCATGGGGATACAAACATCAATGGTTTGGTCCCTGTCTTAGGTTGACTGAATGCAGAGTGATCTTACCCGTCATTGGGTACTAAGTTTAAAAGGAGATTTAAGGTTACTGAATAGATCAAATCCACTAACAAGTATTTCTCCGCAAGGTTTCCCTTTGGAAGTGATCAGAATTTATTTAAAGCAGATCTAAGAAAGCAACTAATCCAGAAAAAAGTCTGTATTGGTACTTGGAACATTTTCTCTAAGAAAAACATTTCACTGTCTGGCTGTATTTAAGAAGAGTTTCCCCACCACACACACATTTGCTTTGCCCCTTGCCCACTCTCAGCTATGTGCTTTTTAGTAACATGATCAGTTTTCAGTCAAGAAAAGGCCAAGAAATGGAGGGAAGCTCAACAAAGATATCACCTTCCAAAATGTTAATTTCTTGTTTATCAGCTATCAATTAGTCTGTTGGTCATTTAATTCACTAACTAGAATCCTCTAGAAAATGTGAACACAGAAATTTATACCACTGCTGAATCCCAATTGTTTTAAAAAGTTAATTTTAACCAGTAAGAGATTTAGTAGAAGAGTGTTCAAAATATTTGGCATTTAGCTTATATTATTAACATATACTTCATTATATTAATATATCTTATAAATCATTTTATTATATATTTGATAGAGTCAAATGTAGGGACCTACCCAAATAGAATCAACCCACCCAAATTAGATGTCCCACCTAGGAAAGGTGTATGGGCCAACCCCATGCTCCACAGATGTCCCACCCAGGAAAGGGAATGTGCCAATCCCCACCCTTCCGACCTTTAAAACCCCCTTCTGCCATTACCCAGGTGCTGACTTCCTTCTTGAACTCCCCGACACTGAGATGGAAATAAAGGCCAATGTTGACCACACGGAACCTGGATTCTGTTTTCTTTTGTTCATGTTTCAGAGTAACTTTTTTTTTTTTTTTTGTTTGTTTGTTTTGTTTTTTTGAGACAGAGTCTCACTATGTTTCCCTGGGTAGAGTGCTGTGGCACCACAGCTCACAGCAACCCCAAAGTCTTGGGCTTAAGTGATTCTCTTGCCTCAGCCTCCCAAGTAGCTGGGACTACAGACTCCCACCACAATGCCTGGCTATTTTTTTTGTTGTTGTTGCAGTTGTCATTGCTGTTTAGCTGGCTGGGTCAGGCTAACCTATCAGCTTCAGTGTACGTGGCTGGCACCATAGCCACTGTGCTTTGGGCAGCAAGCTCAGAATAATCTTTTATTTTCAGTATTTGACCTCTCAATATTTATATGTGAACTATAATTATTTTTTCTCTTTTCATTCACATATATATTCTAGGATTTTCAGAGTTGATTGCAATGACCCTCTTCCTTTTTACCCCCATTCATTACTCAGATTGTTAACAATTCATATTCTCCAGTATTTTGTCCTTATATCCAAATGTTATCCTTCTTGATGTACTAAATGTATTTTGATCTATTTTTACTCTCAATTTGGAGGGCTTTATTATTACAGTATAATAATTCTAGATTTCCTAATATTTTGAGAATTCTGTGATTACATTACTGGAAATTTGTTTTTGTTTTAATTTTCTACACTGTACAGCTGACAAATTTGGCATATTTGTGCTTATGTTAAATGAATTGAAATTAATCTTACAAGAATTTCATTTATAATTATTTAAAAATCAGTGTTTACCACACAAAGCAAGAGAGAGAGACCCTGTCTCTACTAAAAATAGAAAGATTAGCCAGGTGTTCTGGTGGGCACGTGTAGTCTCAGCTATTTGGGAGGCTGAGGCAACAGGATCATTTGAGCCCAAGAGTCTGAAGTTGCTGATAGCTAGGCTGACACCACAATGGTCTAGCCTGGGCAATGGAGTGAGACTCTGACTCAAAAAAATAAAAAAATAAATAAAAATTCAGATATGTAAGTTGTCTTGAGAACAATCTTAAAAAGCCATACCTCGAGTCCTTTTCATAAGGTAACAGGTGGAATAAAAGACTGACTGCCCATTTTTTGAGAGGCATGAACTTTTGTTCCCCATTGACCTAGCATGGGCTACGGGGCCTGCAGGCCTTGGGTTTGTAACTTCTGTATACTGGTCCCAAACAGTGAATACCAGGAAACACTGACTGACTATTCATTGATAGTAATTAGGATCATCAAGCATCATTTCTCAGAATGCCCCAGTTTTTTTCCTTATACTTCTATGTCATTCAGGAATCACTACCAAGGAATGAAAAAAAGCAAATGGAACTAAACTACAGCTTGGAATACTTAGGGTCAGGCTAAGTGAGGAAACACAACTTAAGAATGTAGGTTTGTCAATTCTATGACGCAAGGATACTCAGGGAAAAGAAAGCAGCAAAGGGATTGGCCCTGGTCCATTGGGTGTTCCTGACACCCACTGTAGACAGAGGAGAAGGTGACACTGCCTTCTTAGTGTCTTTTTCCCCGACTCAGCAATCTTCCATGTATATCCATGGACTCAGCAATCTTCCATGTATATTCATTTATACAGTTATTAATACATTATCTACTCTTATGGCACCCAGAAGCAAAGCACAAGTTTAAGAGCATAATATAAAAAACGCATTGCTAAATCTTGACTTGAGTTCAAAGAGCATGTTTTAGTTGTGATGTCATTTCCAGATTATCCCTTTCTGAAAGCAAATTATCAGATTTGTTAGAGATACTTACTCATATATCTCTTACTAACCCTTTTCTAAGATAAAAGTGGATTCCAGGATGGATATTAGCATCATAATTAAGAGTGAGTGGCAGAACATGGCTTAAACCAGAGATGCCAAAACCACACTTGTTCTTTTAAAATGCTATATAATGCCAATACTTACATTTTGAAAGAATCACAAATTTGGATTTGTTTTCAGGTTTCATTATCCTTTGTAAGGTAGGGTAAAATGTTCATATGTGCTATAGTTAGATATTCCAAAATATTTTTGGTTACTTAATATTTTTCTAGAATAACTCTCATATCTTGGTTCTGAATGACTGATTACCTTGTTTACTATGGATTCATCTTTATAGCTGCATATTTGACCTGAACCAGTTTTAGTTGAAGGAAAAAATTAATGTAAGCAGAAGCATTCAGAACACATGGGTAGAATCATTTCTCCATTACACATTCATTCCGTTAATTTTGGTTCTCATCATCTCACCAAGCTGCCTCTAGCACCATTTTTTTTGTTGTTGTTATAAATCTAAACAGAGGCCCTCTATCAGGTAGGTCCCTGTCAGTCCTACATGCTGTTTGCATAGACTGTTGATCAATTTTGGTCAATTCTGTTTGGATTTTTAAACTTTGTCATGGACAGTAAGCCTAAAGGAAATACTTAAAACAAATCACTTCAATCATGTTTTTCATGGTTTTATTATTGCTTGAATAATTAGGAAATAAAAAACTGATTTATAAATAGTTTGGGGGTTAAAAACACAGTATTTTTTGTTTTTTTAACACAATGCTTAGCTGTGGCCAACATTTATGCCTCGTATGTCATTTGTGAATGCTTTCAAATAAAAAATGTGCAGAATTGCATTTATATTTTTGGCTTCAGAGACAGCATAAAAGCTGTTTCCATGATTATTCTAAGCTAGTTCTGTAAAGAGATGTAATGCTACTTAAATTTTAAACAAGTCCAGGGTCTCAAACAAGCCTGTGTTATGTTATCACATCTGGTTATTCTTTGCGTTAAAAGGATTATTCCCAGTGTTTTGTAATTGTTATTACTTGGGCATCCAAAATGTCAATAACATACCAAGACCTTAACAGAAGAGAATACAGAGAGTAAAGAACACCATTGAAATACAATTTTATATAAAAAAAAAATAAAGAAAAGAAAAAAGAAAGAAATACATTTTTATCTTTAACATTCTAATTTTTTTTTTTGACACAGGGTCTCCTTCTGTGGCTTAGGTTAGAATGCAGTGGCATCATCACAGCTCACAGCAACCTCAAACTCCTGGGCTCACTGATTCTCCAGCCTCAGCCTCCAGAGTATTGGGACGACCCATCCGCATGCTCAGCAAATTTATCTGCTTTTTGTAGAGATGGTTGTCACTTTTGGTGGTCTCAAATTCCTAGCCTCAAGTGATCCTCTTGCCTCAGCCTCCTAGAGTGCTAGGATTATAGGTGTAAGCCACCACACCCAGCTAAAATTGGTTTTTAAAGTTTTAGGCTCATAAATAGCTCTGAGAATATAATGAAAGCTGTGTATCCCTCTTCAGAGAAATGAATTTTTACTGAAAAACTGAATATTCAGTAAGGATCTTGTCATGCTTCTAGGTTTATAGATCACAGGTTATAAAACCCTGTGACAGTTTGATACATGATATATACATATACCTAGATACATAGGTGCCTCAATACATATGTATCCTATATATGCCATAGGATATACATATATTTGATTTAAAACAAAAATTCCTCTAAAATCTCCCCAACTAGTTGAAAGCTTGGAAATCTTGGTTGCTTCTCATGACCCCTTAAAGGGGTTCCATAGGATAAAGGTAGATGTGCTGACTTTTAGGAATCTATATTTGAAAGGAAATAAAAGAGTATGTTTCAAAAAAAAAAAAAAAGAAAAAGAAAAGAAAGAAAAGAAAAATAAACACACCTAATAACCAGCATCACCGTGACATAAGCCGTCAGTACTCAGATAATGGTAACAGCTGTGATGCGTGGGAACTACCTCCCAATTCCTGTTTCCTGATTGGCTAGCTAATTGGCCTATCCTAATGGTCAGACTGTGACGAGAAAGAAAAGCCCACCCTTTCCATTCTTGGAGAGTACCAGAGAGGAGGAGCTGACAGAGGATGCAAGGGGACAGACAGGACGCTTGTGTCTCAACCTTCTCTCCCTGGGTAACATCCCGGGGGGGAGGCCTGTACCGCACGTCACAGTCCACAGAGCGCTGGGAACCAGAGGGCTGCGCGGGCTGTGGTTTGGGCTGGGAGAGGCTCCCCGCGCAGCACCTGGGGACTCCCGGGCACCTGGCGCGCTGGCGGGGCGCGCGGAGGAGCTCGGGGGCAGCTTCGGGACAGCTCTGGGACAGTGAGATCGAGAATGGGGAGGGCGGCGCTCTCCTACAGCCTCCTGATTCCGTTCTGGAGAGGACGATGGCCAGGGCACAATGGGCCAGACCAAATCAAAGGCTATGTTAACCAGTTTGATGTTATCATTCCCAATTTGTATACCCCACCAATACATTAATGCACATAGTTATGATTTAATAATAATAAAAACAAAAACCCCCTCAGCTGGTTATGGTGAGCCTCATAGAAAAGGTGCTTCCAGGAGAGGACAGGGAAAAGGGGTACGACTGGACGAGAAAAACCAGAACCACCCGGGTATTTATCCCTAAGAGACTACTTCAAGTAGAAGGCAGGAGAAGCTGTAGCTCGCCAAGTTAGAGCCCCCACCTCGTCCCTTCTCAGCACACCTCGCTCTTTCACCTCCACCGCAGGGTGTAGACATATTAGGAAAATTGCGCACCCGCATCCCTTACCTGAGACCTAGAGGAGCCACGTTTTCTTTGCAAGTGTTTTTAAATCAAATGGGAGGATAAAGATTGTGAGATGCTTGCCTTATATGTTTGCATTTCTATTTTACAATTGTCCCTGCAGGTACAACTCTCTGCATTAACAAAATAGAATAGGTTTAGGCATCAAATATTTCTGAAATTAAGATGTCTAACAGCATCCTTCGTAAAGGGGACTTTTTTTTTTTTTTTTTTTTTTTTTTTTTTTTTAAGGGCACATCCAATCTCTTGAGGTTTTGCATTTTATTCTAACCATACAACTTTGTCCAGTAAAGGCCCCCCTTTCACTTCTCTCCGTCTTTGTCTATCTTTTTTGATGGTTTGATGGTTAAATTAAAGAAAAAAGGAACAACTGATTTTCAATATAGCTGGTCACTATTAGAGGAAAAGTCAGCAAGGGAACATTCCAGGGAATGGGCTTTGGTTAGATAGAATTAGATTCTTCAACAGATAAAGGCAGGCGTGTCAGGCTCCACCTAAGCAGGGCACCAAAATAAGCAGATGAGAAAGGAAGAAAATAAATAATGAATAATAGGGAATCAGAGAGTCTAACAAGGAACTGTTTTAATTTCATCACACACCCAACTTTTGTATGGTTTGAATGATGAAACTATCCTTAGAGTTCAACCAGGTTTTTATTTTATTATTTTATTTTTATTTATTTATTTATTTTGAGACAGAGCCTCAAGCTGTCACCATGGGTCCCTGGGTAGAGTGATGTGGCATCACAGCTCACAGCAACCTTCAAGTCCTGGGCTCAAGCAATTCTCCTGCCTCTGCCTTCTAAGTAGCTGGTACTACAGGCACCCGCCGCAACGCCTGGCTGTTTTTTGGTTGCAGCGGTCATTGTTGTTTGGCGGGCCCAGGCTGGATTCCAACCCGCCAGCTCAGGTGTATGTGGCTGGCACCTTAGCCGCTTGAGCCACAGGCGCCGACTCCAGGTTTTTATTTTAAATTATATCTGAAAGTCACCTAAATCTTTTGGTGCTGATGTCCTCTAAACATATTCCATGGCCTTGCTCAGAACAGCACAAGTTTTAAAAAGTAACAATCAGACAAGGATAATTTCTCACCTGATTTTAAGAGGACAACTTTATTTTTATCTATTTATTTTTTTGATTAGGTAAAATGAGAATAAAAACATTAAATTTTGTCTGTCTTTAGGGAAAGGAAAGAACCAGGACTTATTCTCCTGTAAGTTTCTACTTTTATCTTCTGCTCTTTTGTTCTTGCGATTATGCTGTTAAAGCCAGGTTAGGATATATGGTTGAGTTTCCAAAGAGACCTGTGCTTGAGGGGGTGTACTTGTTTGGGGAGTGTGTGTGTATGTGTGTGTAGGAGGGTGGGCGAGGGGAGGAAGATGGTATCTACTCCCTCAGATAAAGTAGTCTAGATCCCAGGAAAGATCCCATCTGAGCACCAAAGCAGGCCTATGAGGAGTTACCACAGGGGCTTCAGCTCCCCCACTGTGAGCCGTAGCTGTACAGTTAACACACTGGATGCAAGTAGGAGCCGGCTCAGGACTGTGACCAGAAAGCTGACAATTCACATTTCTTTCTTTCAGGAAACCAATTTTTATTTTTCTACCCAACAGGGGTCAGCAACACATAGAAACTTGTCTCAACTAACTCTTTGCTCTTCTTAAAAAAATCATCTATATATATGATGAGTGTGTGTGTGTTGTGTGTGTGCACACACTCTTTTTCACCCAAGTGCATATAGCTTTTTAATGTCGAGCAGAGTGCTTTACAGAGTAGAGTTCAATCCTGTCTCATTCTTCTGAGACATCTGAAAGTTGTCTGTGAAATTTTTTGCTACTCTGATCCTGTTTTAAATGCTATAAAATTTTCAGATGTGTGCTTGCTTCAAAACAGCCAAAGGATTAGTAGTTGGTAATGCTAACATAATATGATAGCAGATGATGTATGAGTGAGTGCTCACTGGGCTGGACAACATACCGAGTACTGCACAGCTTTGGCTTATGGATTCCCACCGGCCTGATTAATATTAGCATGTCTCAGGCTTTTCCACGTGCTAGACACCACGCTAAATAAACACCTTGATGTGCACTCTTGATTTATTTTTCTTATCAACCTACAAAGGAAGAAGCACTATCAATTCTACTTTAAAAATAAGAAAACCAGGGCTTATTAAGACTAAATAATTAGCTCAAAGTCACATTAGTGGAAATAGGATTTGAGTAGCCAGGCTGACTCTTATTATTATCCCCATTTTACAAAGGAGCTAATTGAGGGTTTTTAGAGGTCAAATCATGTTCCTCTTTTAGTCAACAGCCTCTGGTGATTTCTCATCTCAATCAAAGTAATATCCACATTGTCTGATCATGGATAAGCCTCTCTGAGTTGTAGCTCCCTGTTACTCTGATGTCACTTCCCACTTCTTTCTTGCCACTTTGCAGCCATAGCTGTCACTTTCTTTCAACACACAGACAAGACCCTCCTATCTCAGGGCCTTTGCACTTGCTGTTCCCGTGTTGGGAATGCTTTCCCCCCATAGCCGCATGGCTTATTCTGCCACTTCTTCAGGTAGATCTGCTCAAACATCACAGGTCCCTCATTATTCTTTTCTGAGTTGCCACCTTTCCTCCTACTCCCTATTCTTTTTTCCTCACCCCTATACTTTTTCTGAACTGTCTATTTATATTTTAAAATTATCTATTTATTAATAACCATTTCTCTTTTTTTAATTATAAACTTCACTGAGGGTAGGCATTTTTTGCATACAGTATTTTGTCATGTATAATGCACACTTTTTTGTCCAAAATTTTGAGGGAAAAATAAGGATGTATATTATACATGGATAGTAATAATTCCATACTTATATAAATGTTATTAATTCATTTATTTATGCCTATGTGTTAAAGGTACAACTCTAGAAAGCAAAATAATACCCTGTAATACAGTATCAGTTTTGTGGAACATAAGATGAACTTGAAACAAAAGTATTTTCGACCAATGAAAAGTGAAGGATTTCTCTTCATATACTTTAGGCAGCTACCAATCTAGCTCATATTTTTACAAAAGTTATTGGCAAGTACCTTGGAAAATGTTGAAATGGTTTTTGTATGCTGCAGCGTTTAAGCTAGGAGTTATTAAAAATGCAACAGAGGAGAGACCCTACGGGCCTCGTCCCACAGAGAGTATCAGGTTGTGGAGGCAGCAGGAAGAAAAGCTTCTTCAGATGCCAAGACAGAAGAAGGCAGTGAGAGGGGAATCTCCAAAGTGGCCAGAGGTGGAGCAGGAGGGGAAGGCCTAGATTCTGGAGCAGTGTCAAACTAGGATCTCTGCTCTGATCAAGATAACACAGAAGAGAATAAAAGAATCTCATGAGAAAAAAAAAAAAAAAATACAGATGATCTCTCAGGAACATATAAATGGTGCTTTAACTTTGTGAAGAGGGACGGTTTGAGCATGAGGACATAAACAAAACTTGTCCTCAAACTTCCAGCAGCCTATGAGAATCAAGTTTTGGAATTTAATTCTTATGTTATCAATCTTCTTCAAAAGACTTGCAACTTTGAAGTGTCTCAAATCACCAGTATGGATGAGGTTCTGCTCGCATTTGGTATACCATCCAACAGAACTGTGGATGTCAAAGGAGCCAAGACTGTGGCTTTTAAAATTAGTGGACAAGAGAAAACACATTTCACTGTTGTTCTAACCTGTTGTACAGATGGGACAAAGCTACCATCTATGATCATCTTTAAAAGTTTAAAAAAACCCTTCTTTTACAAAAGAAAAGATTCCAGGTGGAGTTATTGTCCACGTGTATAAAAACAAGGATGGATGAATGAAGAAGGCACAAAAATTTGGTTTAACAGAGTCTGGTCACAAAGGCCTAGAGAATTACTTAAAAAAAAACAGCTTTTTTTGTTTTTGATTGCATCAAAGCCCAAGTTACACAAAGTGCAAAAGCAATCATGGTAGACTGGAAAACCCAATTGCTATGATACCTGGGGGGTTAACGAGCCAACTGCAACCTCTTGATGTGTCAGCAAACAAGCCCTTTAAGGCCCTAAAGAAGAAAGAGTGGGTGCTTTGGATGCGCTCAGCTGGTGATGATTTAGCACCTACAGGCAGAATCAAGAAAGTATCCATGGCCCAGGTTTGTGATTGGATCCTAAGATGATGGAGGAACAATGTCAAGAAGGACATGGTTGTGAAATCATTAAAAAAATGTACAATCAGCAATGCTGTGGATGAAACTGAGGACCATGAAATTTATCAGGATAAGGATAAATTATCCTGATGAGTCCTTCTGACTCATGAGAAGACACTTGTAATGTAGAAATTGAAAAAGACCACACTTCTGATATTGACACTGATGAAGAGCTCTTGGCCTTCTATGATTTGTAAATATTGTAAATTTGTTATTGGTACCGAAAATTTCTTGTCCCTTGTATTTGTTCTTGTGTTTTGTAATTATTTGTTACATAAAACATTTCTTGTATCATAATATGTTAAAAATACTAAAATTCCTTTACAAGACAAAAAACAAGTACCTAAACATAAACAAATAAAAATTTGAATTAAAAAATTAAAAGGAAAGTTTTCCTGAAAGATTAGGCCAAAAATCTGGGTGTATATTATACACTGCGAAATATGGTATTTATTTATTTAACTAACAACACTAGCATTTACAATAAGACATGGCATAGTAGTAGAGACACTCGGAAAGTGTAAGAAGGAATGATAAGAGCTTAAGAAACTCACCCAAGGCCACACAGTTAGTCATAGGTAAAGTGACCTTCCTAACAAATCCAGTATTGACTTTATTCACATAGCAAATGCATAAACCATCTTCCTCGGCTCTTCTTCTAATTCTCTTGGCCTTTAATTATAATAGGCTGGGCGAACATGAATAAACAAACCAAACAGGAAAAAGGCAGCATTTGTTACTGTCTCTTAAAGTGGGATACTTTAAAGTGAGATCAAATCAGAGGCCGGGTCAGGGAAAGGGGACACTGGTCTTTACCAGAAAGGGAGTTGACAAGTGATGAAGTCAGGAATGTGCTGATGTTTCTGGGCTGCGTGAAGGGGCACAGTGTGGGAAGGTCCTGGATGAAGCTGGTGTTGGGTTAATTAATTAGGCTGGGATGCCTGCCTGTTAAGGGGAGGAAGGAACTGAGGGGATTGATTTGGAGTGGACTAGGGTCTCAAGTAGCAGTTACAAAGGATCCTGGAGGCACAGGAAGGATGGGAGAAGTGTTGGGTACAGCTCAATTTGGCAAGTGGCCAAAGAAACATGTCAGATATTAGTGAAAACAGGCCACAGCTGCTGCACTTTACAAGCTAAATGGCAGGCCATCCCTCAGCCCTCCCCCCACCAACAGCCCATCTTAAGTTCTGGAATAGTTATTCTCTTCCTAAGACAGCCAGTCATAACTCAGTCCTCAGTTGAGGGCGCAAGAAAGGGTGAGGGGTGCTCAGGCTTCTCTGCTAATGGAAAAGGCCTCAGAGCATGAATGAAGGCTCGATTTCTCCTGAAGCTGAGAGAATTTAAATGTTAGTGGATTAAAGTCCCACCTCCTTCATTCCCAGGAGAGTTTTAAAATCGTATTTTCTTTCATTTCATGACATCTACACTTGTAATTTCTAAGGCTTCTAGAATATTTCAAAGTTTTAAAATCTCCTTTCTTCTTCAAAATGTATTTGTGCCTTTCTCCTTCTGAGGGGATAGGTCCTAGATAGTCCAGAGTAAAACATATATACATATATGTGTGTGTGTATACACGTATATGTCTCTGCTCATATGCATGTACTACACTGAAGAGTTTCAACACTGAAATTCTAGAACAAAAACATTGAAAGGCAACACATATTGTCACCGGATTATACAATTTGAGTGGCTTGGTGACATCTCTACCCTTCTTCTTCCTGATAACCCCCATCCCCTTAGCCCACACAGCTTACATAGCAAGTAAGTGCCTGCACTCCGAACCTCACAGCTGGGTTTAAATCTGGGCTCTGCTACTTACCAGCTGTGTGACACAGTGCCTAATTATTCAGGCTCTATGGTCCTCAATCTTGCTTATCTGTAAAACGAGGCCAAAAGTAATTCTTAATTAAAAGGGCTTTTGTAATATTTAATTGAGTAAATATACATAACATACTTAGAACAGTATTAAAAGTTAAATATTACTATTATTTATAGACACTATAAATTCTTCAATGTTTTGTGTTTACTTAGAGTCTAGTTGGCAGTTCATTTTTTTTTCTTTTCTTATTATGTGTGTGTGTGTTTTTTTTTTTTTGTTTGTTTTTGTTTGTTTTTTTGAGACTGAGTCTCACTCTGTCAACTTAGTGACAGCCTAGCTCACAGTAACCTCAAACTCCTGGGCTCAAGAGATCTCCTGAGTAGCTGGAACTATAGAGACCTACCAGGATGCTTGGCTAGTTTTTCTTTTTTTCTTCTATTTTTCTTCCTTTTTTTTTTTAGTAGAGATGGGGTCTCACTCTTGCTTAGCCTGGGCTCCAACTCTGGAGCTCAAGTGATCCGCCCATCCTCCTCAGCCTCCCAGAGCGCTAGGACTCATGTGAGTCACCATGCCATCAGGCTCATTGTTTTACACCCCAAAGGGCATAGAAAACTGGTTTCTTAATCTGTTTTATGTAGCACTTAGGACAGAACATATAGGGAGGTACTTCAATTTTTTAAATCATTTTTTTGTCACGGTCAGAAGCAGTGGTTCACGTTTGTAATCCTAACACTCTGGGACACCAAGGTGGGTGGATTGCTTGAGCTCTGGAGTTGGAGACCAGCCTGAGCAAGAGTGAGATCCAGTCTCCAAAAATAGAAAAAACTAGCGGGGTGTTGTGGGCGGGGTGTTGTACTCCCAGTTACTCAGGAGGCTGAGGCAAGAGGATCTCTGGAGCCCAATAGTGTGAGGTTGCTGTCAGCTAGGCTGAGGCCAAGGTACTCTACCGAGGTGACACTATCTGTCACAGTGTCAGAGTGAGACACTGTCTCAAAAACAAAAACAATTTATTTTTTTTTTGTCATTGAGAAAAAGAAAATATAATTATAGTGCTAGCCAACTGATATTTCTTGTTCTTGATGAAAGATGTATATGTTTGTGACATATGAAAATCTCTTCTATTTAGGGAAATTAAGGTTGGCATAAAATAAGAGCAACATCAACATTCAGGAAGTGAATCCCACTAATTTTTTCTGTTACCAGTTTTAATTTGTGACAACAGTTCAAATGTTGAGTGAAGTTTTTTTCAATAGCACCTGTGTGTAAGCTGAGGAAGGTCTGTGCCTCCCCATGCTACATGTTGTCCAGGGTGGGGAGGTGGTGATTTATCAAGCACACCCATTAAGAAAAAAGATTTTACTCTAAGTTACTTTCTTCCTTGAATTTCTCCTAACATGAGTGGCTACCTAGTTCATGAGGGGATTGCAGAACATGGATAAAGATTGTGGAAAACCATGAAACCAAACTAAATCCTATATAAGTTATCAGTGAATAAATTTACTTCACATTGCTAATTTTGAGTGTTTTATTGTTTAATCAGTTGTTCTGTGGTCAACTGATTAAACTAAAAAAATTATTGATTTTTGAAATCAGGTGTTGGACATTGTTAAAAGGGCCTGAGTATAGACAGTTGAATATGACAAGTTCTGCTCTTAATAAAAAACATTGTCTATTACATTGACGCAACTTGTTTCCTTTTAATAACACACATGGTGATGCTATGATAGCAGAATAAATATAGGACTAGGAGGATGCTAAGAAAGAGAGGGGTAATTCCTCTGGATGTATGGGGTATGGATGGTCCTGAAGGTTGAACAGAAGGAACAGCCTCAACTTAAAGATCAGTTGGAGAGTACGTGGTGTTTCTGGTACGTGTAAATAAACTGTTGAAGCAGGAGTAAAGGTTACATGGTAGAGACTGTCAGGATATGTAGCTGGAAAAAGGATAAAGCCTAAAACCAGGCAATGGCAATGAAAATGGAGAGGAGAGGGTTTATTTGATAAACATTTTGAGATCTAATGAGCAAGACAGGTGACTAACGGCTGTGAAGGTTTAGGGAACTAGACATTGGAGAGGATGTGGCTTGGGTTTTTGCCATTACCTGAGATAAAGGACATAGCTCAAGTTTATTTTTGTTTTGCTTTTGTTCAGCAAGAATGTGTGTATTGGGAACTCAGATTGAGATATTTTGAGTTTGGATATTTTGTCACAGTGCAATCAAAACCACCTTTGCCCCATCGTCTCTGGTCTGGCGTTCAGCCATTTGCAACATGCTCTTCACCTGTATTCGCCCTGTGCATCTAGAGGCTTTTTTAGTTCATTTTTCCCTCTCCCAAGGAATGTCATGTGCCTTCTCCAGGACTCTTGGTTTTTAGCTCTAGTGACAAGCAACAGCATCGACTAGTGCCACCTAAATAAAACAAAAAAGGACTTTCTATGATTCAAATAGGACAAAATAATCCATTTTTCTGGTACAGCCTTTGAAATCTCCAGATCCCTAACGAGGCATGAGAATTTGCAGGAAAAAAGCAAACAGTCCAGTTTAGCACATCAGGAAACTTCTCTCAAGTCACAGATACGTTCCTGTTCCTGAGAGTTATGCACAAGTCACTAAAGATTACCTGAACAGTTGGAAATACAACTAAATAAAAGCTGAGACTTTTAAAATCACTCAAGAATATGCACATTGTAAGCCATTTGGTAGGAAACTCCTGCTGTGTGTCTTTTAAATTTTTTTCTCTATTTCCTAATACAGTGTCTTTAGCAATCAGCTTTGGTAGACAAGTGGAGACCCTCTATTATTGGGTACTTGGGAACTTAAGCTGCTTCGCAATTTTCTTCTTAAACTCTATGCCTTAGTTCACACTACTGATGGATGAGCTATTTTTTCTTATAGTATACTTACAGTATAAAATGTATATACATATAAAAGTAACATATATTAAACAAAAGTGTATTTCAAGAGTTTTTGAAACTGATGAAGGCAAATCTTCTTGGGTTTGCCAATTTATATATAGATGTTAGTCTAAGAGTGTTTTAAAGGATAGATGATTGTGACTAGGATTTAATATTAGAGAACAGCTATCTAATTTGTGGACCTAAGAGATGGATGTATTTAAAAAATTTTCCATTGTCTTACATTTGGTACTATTGTAATTTATCTGTGTATTTTCTCAAGAAAATAAAAACTCATAGATTTTCATAGATAGAAAAATAAAACTCAAATTAATCAATCTTGCTTTTTAAATGTAGCTCTGGTACAAAGTTAGATGGAGTTGAGAAGATTTGAATTACTCTGTACACGGCATTAAAGTTTCTATTGACATGTGCATTTAGACTTATTTCTTCTTCTTCATCACTATTATATTTGAAAAGTAGATTTAAATTATAGGAACCACACGCATTTCAATGCTAAAATGTCTTTCTTGGAGAGAAAGAAATGTAGAAAATGATAATTTGATAATATACTTTCTTTATAAGCATGCAAACTCTACTTGTTTAAGTAGAGTTTTGAATATCTGTCTAAGAACTCGTATTTGTGGTTTCCAAAAGAAGACTTGAGCCAGAATTTCTTGTTGTTCTGCTCACTTAGTAAAGGTTTCTCTCTGGGGTGACCAGTTCTTTTACTACTTCTTTTAAACATTAAGTCTGAGAGTTTAAAAATTGCCAGAAAAAAGAAAATAAAAAAATTTTTTTAGTCATAAAAGGTTTAAGGAGTTTCTTTTAAGTTTTAATACTTGAGGAGTTCATCTAAAAGTAGATTTCAAAGGTATTTTAGATTTGACTAATGCTCTTACGTCTCACAGTTTTTTTAAAGTTTTGAATCATCTCATTTTTAATTCTTATAAATTTGAAAGGTTAGTACAGACTTAATGATATTAAAATTAGTTATTTAGTATTGGTTAAAAAGTGTATTATTATGTTTAACTGATTTTTTTTTTTTTCAGTTGATGCTACTGTGCAGAACCAATCTTAAATAAATTGTTGACAAATGGAATTTTCCCTCAAAGGCTCATTTTCCCATCTCATCACGGCCAGAGACCTCCCATAATTCCTTAAATAAATAGGGTTCTCCATTGAAAAGTCTCTGTCCCACATTTTAGAGCTTTCTTTCATTCTCTGTGTTAAAACTTTTTTTTTTTAGTCTTTCTCCTTGGTCTTAATCTCTGATCCCAGACTATCATGAAAGCATTAATGGACAATATACCTTCATGATAAGTTCTATTTTCCAGGAAACATCTTTCTACATTGCTAGACTGAAGGAATTCTAAGGAAAAGAAATTGGGGGTGATTTTTTTCAAGGAGAGCTTTTTCATTATTTCCTTCAATAAACACTGAAGATCTGCTTGCTTGGTTTGGTATTGTGTTTCTATAGTAATTCCACAGTGCATTTTATGGGTCACGCTTGAAGCAATATGGGAGTGCTGGTTTGATAGGCATTGTCACCTGTAAGGAAGGGGTTCTCAATGGAGAATGACTGTTCCTCTCCTCCACCCCCAAGATATTTGGCAGTGTCTATAAACACACTGGGTTGTCACAAATGGGGAGTGTTACTGTCATCCAGTGGGTAGAGGCCAGGGATGCTGCTCAACATCCTACAGCTCAAGGAGCAGCTTCCTACAAAATATGAATAGCGCTGAGACTGAGACACCCTGCTCTAGGGCAGTACCAACCTGGGGGGGCAGATATGATGTTTTTTTCTACTCAGTTTCTTTTTATTTTCTCTAGTTTGAGTCAAATGACCTAGCAACCTTGTTGAATGAGTACACACTTATGAAAGCTGACTATATTTTTCTCTGCATCTTTAAGTACATCTTTCTATGTTTGAGTTCCTCAACACTTTTCATAGTTTGTGTCATTCATTAATTTATTCATTAAATCGATGTGATGTGTTTATTGAATGTCGATTGATTCAGACATTGTCCCATATGTTAGGGCTACAATAATAAAAAACAAAATACACAAAAAGGCATGCAGGCAATGAATGTACATTCTGGTGCAGTGATCTCCAACCAGTGCACTGTAGCACACTGTTGTGCTGTGAGAGGATCTCAGGTGCGCCATGAAAATTTCTAAAGATCATCAATTAAATTATTTTTGAAAGATGTTCAAAGCACAGTAAGTATATTCTTTTATATATACGTATGTATGTAGTTATTTATTTTTGAGACAGTCTCAAGCTGTCACCCAGGGGTAGAGTGCTGTGGCATCATAGCTCACAGCAATCTTCAACTCAGGCTCAAGCAATCTTCTTGCCTCCGTTTTTCTATTTTTAGTAGAGATGGGGGTCTCGCTTTTGCTCAGGCTAGTCTGGAACTTGTGAGCTCAAGCAATCCACCCTCCTCCGCCTCCCAGAGTGCTAGGATTACAGGCATGAGACACCACGCCCAGCCTTTATTTTTTATTTTTTGAGACCGAGTCTCACTTTGTTGCCCTTGGTAGAGTGCTGTGGGGGTCACAGCCCACAGCAACCTCAAACTCTTGGGCTTATGTGATTCCCTGAGCAAGTGGTTTATATTTGAGCAGTTAGGACTATAGGAGCAGAAAGACAAATACGGCATGATTCTGAAACTGTCCATATTATTATAAAATAATATAGGGCCACAAGAAAGCAGCCACTGTTCTTGAACTTCCTTGCTGCTATAAATGGTTACTGCCTAATGGTCCTACCCTCCTAGATGCAAGATTTGCTACCCTTCCCTACTACTTCTATAGATAACATCACTGTAGTAAGTCTTAAAACTGGTCTTTAAGGTGTTTTATCAGGCTCTGCATTCTGGAGACCTGCTGATGCCAACCAGACTCCTCCATTGACTGGATCCAAATGTATATTCTTTTTTTTTTTTTTTTTTTGCTCTATTTTTTATCAACATAATTTAACTGTGCTGTGGAAGTTTAACTATAGGTTCAAGTGTGCTGTGAGATAAAAAAAAAGGTTGAAAAACACTGTCTAGTGGAATGAGAGAGACAATAAATAAAAATTACTTGAGTACCAGTGTTATGGAAACAAGTAATGAAGGAAAGGAAGGAATTGTCAAGATCAAGGGCAAGGGTGAAATTTTAAGTTGGTTGGCAGGAAAACATTCATTGAAAAGGTGACATCTAAGAACAAGAGCCATGTTGGTCTCTAGGAAAGTGCATTCTAGGGAGAGGGAATTACAAGTGCAAATGTCCTGAGGCTGAAATGTACTTGATCTATTTGAAGAGAGCACAGCAGTTGTGTGGCTAGGAGAGATGAAAAAGAGGCAGCAGAGTCAGAAAGGTGACAGGTGAGAGGCTCATGCCAAATGTCACAAGGATGTTGGAAAGACACTGGCTTTTGCTCTGAGTGAGAGGAGGAACCATTCCAGAGTTTTGAACAAAAGCATGACAGGGTCTGGCTTGTGTTCTTAAATGATCATTTTTGGACACTACCAGGAGAATCGACTAGCAGGGAAGGGTAGAAACAGGGAGACAGACAGGAAACTATAGATGGAGTCTGGGCCAGGGTGCTGGAACAGAGAATTGGTCATATTTATTGATGGATTGGATTTGAGAAAGAGAGCACAGCCACTGGGGAACCAGTGTCATAAGATGGTTTTATTGTTTACCAAATATTTTAGTTTCCCTTGATGTAGAGTCCCTTCCTGTGAGGGGACAATATATCTCTGCCCTTTGAAAATGGGGGGCCATGTGATTTGCTTAACCAATAAAATGTGGTCAGAAGCTTTAAGAGGCAGCACTTGGTTTGTGTCTCATTTCCTTCTTCCACAAAGTGAGTGACATTGCAGATAAAGGCTGCTCTGTTAGTCTGGTTTCTGGAGTAAAGCCAACATGGACAACAACTGTAGGAGACATGCAGAGGTTACCTAGCAAGAAAGAAACTTTGTTGTTGAAAGCTGGTAAGATGTTCAAGTTATTCATTACTGCAGCAGAACCCAGCTTAACCTGCCTAATACAGAAATGGTTGGTTTAACTGAGATGGAAATGTTGCTAGAAGGGCAGGCTTTAGACACGCAGGGAGAGACCAGGAGTTCAGTTTAGAAAAATGAGATTTGAGATGTCTATTAGTGGAGCTGTCAGTGGCTAGTAGGATGTTAAGGGCTGGAGTTGGAGGAAGAAGTCTAGGGATAAAAATACAAGGTCTGACACTTAGGTTGACAAACATCCTAGAAAAGTGCTTTGAAGGGTGGACTAGGCACTGGCATCAGTGCATAGCTTCCCAAGAGGAGCACTTTGAAGGTGAACATAATGATATTCAGCAATGAGTTATGAGTTCGTGAACTTAATTGATGGACTTGGTATATTTTTGGGAGTCATCAGCCTGAGATTGAACAAAATTACTAAGGGATTGAGTAGATATCTACAAGGCCCAGGAACTGAGCTCTGGAATATTCTAGCAACCAGCAAATGAGAGTGGGCAGGAGCAGGCAGTAAGACAGGAGGTAGATTAGAAGAATGTGCTATCCTGGAAGCTGAGAGAACAAAGTATCTCAAGGATGAACATCTGTGCCATGGGGTACAAATCAAGTGAGGTCAGGACTGAGAACTGACTGCAGGATGTAGCAATGCAAAAGTCACTGATGACCTTGACGAGAGCAGGTTAGGTAGAGTGGTCTGTAGGAAAGCCTGAATGAAATGGGTTCAAGAGAGAATGGTAAAAGAATGTAGATAACTCTTTCAAGGAGTTTTCCTATAATGGGGAGCAGAGAAATGATAGCTGAAGAGGAAAATAAGGTTGAAAAAAAAATTTTTTTTTGGTAAGATGGGTGAAATAAATTTGCTGATGTAATGATCCAAAATGTTGGAAAGCCATTGGTGAAGCAGAAAAGAGAAGTGAGAATTTCTGGAGACATGTCGTTTAATAGTCCCACAGGAAAGAGATATGGTACCAGATGGAAACATTGGTCTTTGATAAGATCACATACAATTCATTCATAGGAAAATCATGAGAGGAAATAATATAAGGACATAGATGCAGGTACATGCGTGTGGGGTGAGAACTTGTGGAACTTCTCATTGCTTCTGTTTTTCTTTTTTTCATTAAAATTGAGGTCATCAACTGTGAGTGATGATGGGGAAGGAGCTGCTGGAGATTTGCCATAGTCATGTATTTTTCTCCATCCACATTCAGTGGCTATGAGGTAGGTGTGGAGTGATAGATTCATTTAACCATGGTTAGAGATTTTCCTAACAAATCCAACAAGATAAAGATGGATGGAATTTTGAAGGTATATTCAGGAAGGTAATTACAATGTCCAGACATGGAAATTTTTTTTTACCTGGGTAAGGAGGGATGTGAGGATCTGATGTCCCTAAGAGGCAGTGCCAATCACTCTCTGTGATTGGATGTGGGGAAGTTAGTAGTAGCAGGAAGTGCTGGTCAGAGAATGGGCTGCTTAAAATTGAGCTTTTAGAAAGGATGTAATAATTGGCAATGGCAGTGGAAATGAGTAGAATGTAGAACAAGATCTTAGAAGTGTTTTTACACTGAAAGTGTTTTTACAACTTCTGAAAGTTGCTATAGTTAATTCAAAATTTCTTCTTAAACATTTCCTTTTATTAAAACTAATCAAAATCACATGTATTTCTTGTGAGTTCCATCCATATGGCTTTCAAACCACAAAAACAGACGTCACAATTTATTTAGACTAAGGATTGAAGTGTAATGAGGAATCACATAGGTGATTAGATCTATACAAAATGAAAATTTACAAAGTTGAATTGAAAAAGGAAGGAATTTGTTGGGCATCATTGCAATAATTAAGATGTGTTTATATCAAAGAAGACCTAACCATTCATTAAAATCCCTGAATATATTAGCTAGTTAAAAATTGGTTATTTGTTCAATATTTGGCTTAATGCCATCTTAGTAAATTATTATCTAGGAAATCATCTCTTCATCATTGTCCCCTTCACCCCCCTTTTTTAACGTAGATGCTTCATTTTGTCTTAGCACCTCCCAGCTTAAATATTACATTCTTCAGGCTCCATTACAGCCAGGTGAGCTGTATGACTAAGTTGGGAAATTTTAGGTGGTACTTCCTAGCAGTCCTCTTTAAAGTGAATGTGGATGTCCTCTCTATCTCTCTTTCTCTAGTTTCCTAGAACTCACATGTGATGTCCGGTGCTCTAGCAGCCACTGTAGGTGATGAGATGAAGGCAGTTACCAGCACTCGGGTTAACAAAGAACTTGAAGGTGACTGTGCCACTGAAAAGTTCCTGTAGCAACAGTGTAAGCTTGATGCCTGACTTTTTGTTTTCTTAATCATCAGTCTGCAACCATTTTGGCACCAGGGACAACTGGTGTCATGGAATACTATTTTTCCACAGAGAGGGAATGGTACCAGTCTGCCACCTGGAGGTTGGGAACCATGGTTCTTGTAGATTAAAATCTTGTTTGTGTAAATCACCATTTTCCAAGTATCTCTTAATTGCAACAAAACTCAATTCCTAATAAAGTAAGAATCATTTGTTTTCATCCCACCCATATGTCTTTCTAAGAAATTTTTCTTTAATGATAACTCTTCAGAGGCCTCCTTGTTTCTCTACAACTTCCTAGGAGGAAAAACTTTGTGCGAACAATTGCTTGCTTTCATTCATGAGGTTTCTAGGCATTTGTCTTGGTTTCCACATCTCCGACAGCAGTCTGATCTCATAAAGTAGCAGCTCTAACACTAGGCCTAAATGAGGATGAGGGTGGGGGAGTCATAGAATTGGTTTTGGGAGTTTTTCCAAACTACACATTCCTACTTCCATTATCTCTGCAGTGATTCTGCTGTTTTCCTAGTGACTCCCCTTTGAGAATCACTTATCTATAGCACATCCGCAAGTTTTTACTTGCTTCCAATTGGCAAAATTGAAACTAATAGTTAAAAACCAATTAGGAATTTTGCTACGTGAAAAACTGTAAATATACAGTGTTAGAAGGTACTAGAAAAGAGGTATTATGTTTTTCATAGTTTGAAACCAGCTTAGAGTCTCACAATCTTTTTCTCAAACTGATGTTAATCTCAGTTGGCAAAGCTGTATTCATAAGAAACTACAAATATATTTCTTTACGAGGTTCTTCCTAGAATTTCTACTTCAGAAATATGGGGAAGGAGTGTGAGGAGAGATAATATAGCACTATTTTTCTGTCTGACCACTATTTTTCTTTTTATTATCACATTCTCAGTAATATTTATTAAACACCGTGGCATACGTGTTGTGCTAGGCACTATTTGCACTTGCCAATGGCAAAACACAATTATCTCCTGTTTCCATCGAAAGCTCTTCCAGTTCCTGTGGGAGGAACTAGTGTCTTCTTTTTCACTCTCTCGGTGGGTGGCCTGTTGATTTGGGCTGACACTGCTCAGAATGTACTCCTTTGGCTAAACTGTAATTAGACCAATGCTGTGGCATTTTTTGCTTTGTCTACGACAAGAAGTGGTTGACTTTCCCTCATTGATTAAGACTTAAGTCCTGGGTTTGAGAGAGTAATTGGGGTTATAAGCTACCTACATAGGTCCTGTGCCTCCTCTGCTTTGGTGGGACTACAGCCAGGCAAGTGCCCAGACTTCACTTCCCATTCTTCCTTGGCTTTTGAGTGAAAGTGACTTGTGACACATCTGGGCTGGTTGAGGTTTTTCCTAAATGTGTGTGTGTGGGGTTTTCTATGCTATTCTTCAGCTTTTGCCAACTGGATTCAGGCGAACATGCATCCCTAGAGAACAGCAGAGCCACACGATGGACTGGGGAGAGAGGCCGGAGACTGTGAATACCAGTCTTCTGCTGTTACGCATGTGAGAAATAAGTTTCTACTGCTTTCAACTCACTAAAATGTTCAGGCCTGTTTGTTAGAAGCGTTTAGCTTAACCAGTACAGTTTTTAATTTAGTTATTTATTTAATAATAAAATTAATGATTTGACCAAAGTAACAATAAATACTTGGGGTAGAAACAGGTGTATTTTAGATACTACACAAATATGAAAGTAGCTGATATGGTGAACACTTTCAAAGAAGGGAAGCATGTTAGAAATATGAGATATGGGGGGAAAACTCACAGGTGAGAGACTGTATCTTGAAAAGAGATATGATTTCTGATGACTTAAAATGGTCTGAGTGCTAGACCTGATTTTGCTGCTCAAGTAGCCATGTGATCTCAAGGCCTGGCCTAGGGTTTTCTCATCAGAAGAAGGAGAGTAGACCACTCATACTGCTTCCAAAGAGGCTGAATTTAGGGAAGAAACCCTAAATTTAGATAGCTGTAATTTTTCAGCCAATTCGTGAATGTAAGTGGTTTTAATAATTATCTTGATCCTTTTATAGCCTTGCCTCTGTTGCTATATTCAGCATTCAAGCTTTGTAAATTATAAGTAGAATTTCATCAGATTTTTCTCAAGACAAAATTACTTAGCTTTCCTCCAGCTTTCTGCTTTAGTATATTAATTGTCAATGTACAAACTTAATAGTGCATGGAATAAATGTATTGATTGGTACATGTGTGTACTAAATAAATCTATTCTTTTGTATCCAGCAGCATATTGAATAAATTTAATCATATTTAGTACCATATTGAATAGATGTATTTTTCCCATGTCTGGGTCTAGGTCATCATGAATGAGCTGGGACTATTTGCTGTCTAAGATTCTTTTCTAAAATGTGAGATGTATTCTTACAGAAAGTGGCTTGTCTAAGTATTCTAAAGGTAAACATTAGGCAAAGAAGAGGTGGACAGGCTGGTCAGCTCCAAGACTTCACAGGCTGGGAATCTTTGCTTTCACAGGATAATTCCTTTTTACCCAATACATAGCAACAACTTTCGGATTTCTTCTTCACTTTCGGTTTTTCTCTCTACAACCATCCTGTTCCACTGTACCATTCTGGCACTGTGGTTCTAGGAAATACCCTGATTGTAGGGCCCAGCCCTGGTAAATCTTTATTCCCCATGAAGGTAGGTTATGGATAAGAGGCAACAAGCTGAGTGTGCAGTTCCCCACTTGCCCAGTAGGGGCGCAGTCCATCCTTCGTTGGTTTAACCTGAAATTTTCTTTGATCTAAGGTTCAGATTGTGTATTAAATTATTTCTATATGCAATCATACTTTCGACACATTTTCATTTTATTTTAAACCCTAATTGTTTTCAATACTTACAATGCTTACATTAATTAGTAGATTTCATATAAACAGAATAGTACTGAGTTTTTAATTATGAAACAAAGCACTTGATTTAAAATATAGGCCCTGGGTGGGCACAATGGCTTATGCCTATAACCCTGGCACTCTGGAAGGCTGAGGCTGGTGGATAGCTCAGGAGTTCTAGACTAGCCTGAGCAAGAGCGAGACCACGTCTCTAAAAATAGCAAGGTGTTTTGGTAAGTACTGATAGCCCCAGCTATTCAGGAGGCTGAGGCAAGAGAATTGCTTGAGCCCAAGAGCTTGAGGTAGCTGTGAGCTGTGATGCGACAGCACTCTACTGAGGGGTGACAAAGTAAGACTGTCTCAAAACACACACACACACACACACACATGTCTCGAGAGACCCTGTAGAATAAAGATCCAGTTCTTTTCTTTTTTTCTTTTTTAATTTTTGAGACAGAGTGTCCAGCTGTGGCTCTCAGTAGAGTGCTGTGGCATCATAGCTCATAGCAACCTCAAACTCTGAGCTTAAGTGATTCTCTTGCCTCAGCCTCCCAAGTAGATGGGACTATAGGCATCTGCCATAATGCCTGGCTTTTTTATTTTATTTTTATTTTTTAAAATTTTTTGTTGCTGTTGCAGTTGTCATTGTTTTTTTAGCTGGCTTAGGCTGGGTTTGAACCCGCCAGTCTTGGTGTATGTGGCTGGTGCCCTAGCCATGGAGTTATGGGCGCCGCCCAAAGATCTCAATTCTGAGAACCTTGAAGCCATCTTTTCCTAAAAATCTGTTGTTGCCTGAACCAACTGTTTGGTCTGACTCTACCAGCCCCCATCCCCTCTAATTTTTAAAAGAATGTTTGTGTTTAACGTGTTATGAACGAAGCATTTTCCCTTTCCCTTCCATTTGCAGAGGAGAGGAAAGTGCTGACAGTACAATGATGTTTCCCATTACCAGCAGCATCTGCAGAGCCTTTGCTTCTCTCCCGCTGCTCACTCACTCTGCGTAGACACAGCGCAGTGCACAGGCCTCCCATCTCACTAAATTACACAGCAAAAAGTTGGGAAAAAGAAAAAAAGGGTCAAAATCTCTAGGCGAGACCCTTTCAGAAAAGTTAAAAGGCAAAATGGTCAAAGTTTTCTTGTGTGTGTTTCAAATGTTTTTAAATGAAAGAAGACACTGTTTTTATGTTCTGTGTGTTCAAGTGTTAACAGGATGAGAAACACTTTTTGTTCACATTCTCTCATAACCTTGAACTGAGAATGTTGAAGTTCTTGTCTTTCTTTTTCATTGCATCCCACAAAAAGGTTATTCTAAATTCACTTGGCAATATTCAGACAAGCTATTTCCTAATCCTCAAAATAACTTTTGCTTTGATAGCTTTACAAAAGTCTTAAAATGTGTTCATGAACTGTATATATACTTCGTGTACTAAACTTTTGGATTGAAAATCCTTAAAAGAAAAATGAAACTTGAAGAGCAAAGATTTTTAAATATTGTAAATCTAGATGAGCAGGAAGGCACATTAAACGATCATCTTTTTGCTAATAAATAGAAAGTAAGTTAAATTTATGTACTCAGAAAAAAACCTTAGCACTATTAGGAGGGTTAAATCTTTCTTGTTCCTCTTGTTATTTATACTAATTTATTGGTTTTTTAACCACCGAATATTTTTTCTATTTAAACTAAAATTACTTATTGAGTAGCCAACAAGAAGTAATAAAATCATTCAAAAATTAAAATCCCCTTTCCATGGCTCGGTGCCCACAGTTCAGTGAGTAGGGTGCTGGCCATATACACCAAGGCTGGTGGGTTTCAGCCCGGCCTGGGCCTGCTAAACAACAATGAGAACTGCAACCAAAAAATAGCCCAGTGTTGTGGCCGGTGCCTTTAGTCCCAGCTACTTGGGAGGCTGAGGCAAGGGAATCACTTACGCCCAAGAGTTTGAGGTTGCTGTGAACTGTGATGCCACAGCACTCTACTAAAGGTGACATAGTGTGACTCTGTCTCAAAAAAAAAAAAAAAAAAAAAAAAAGAAAAGATCTTTTCCAGGCATTCCATGCGGTGTGAATGATGTTACTTGTTCACCAAATGCTTGTTGAGTGGCAGCTGGGACTGTGCTAGTTCTGGTGATGTCGTTGTGGAGGAGGCAGACGTTAATCCAATAATCACATACAACTGTCTAATTACAGACTGGGATCCATATGATGAGGGAAAAACATAGCAAGTCTTGAGAGACTTGACTGAAGCTTAAGAAGTTCTTATTGGGAAGAAACAACCATTAAGCTGTGATGTGAAGGATGAATAGAAATCAGCCGGGAACAAAGTGAGCCGTGGTCCCATGACAAGATGAAGCACCGTGTGTGAGCACCTGAGCACCAACTCACATGGCCACGAGTTTGGCCAGGTCTGGATCTTGTTGCATATAAAGCCTTGTTAAATATTTTGATTTTTTTCCTAGTATTTTGAGAGACCAATACAAAAGGAATGCTTGAGGCCAGGAAGTCAAGATCAGCCTAGACAATATCGCACGACCCTGTCTCTACAAAAAAACTTACAAATTAGCTGGGTGCAGTGGCACATGCTTGTAGCCCCAGCAACGTGGGCAGCTGAGCTATGCTGGTACCACAGTACTTCAGCCTGGGTGACAAAGTGAGAGCATGTCTCAAAAAAATTTTATTTATTTTTATTTTTATACTAAGCCAAAGTAAGTTTCTGAAGTATTTTAAGAAAGGAGGAGGTTGGGATGGAGGGAGGGTAATGGGTGGGGCCACACCTCCGGTGCATCTTAGAATGGGTACAGGCGAAACTTACTAAAGGCAGAATACAAATGTCTACATACAATAACTAAGAAAATGCCATGAAGGCTATGTTGAACAGTTTGATGAGAATATTTCAGGTTGTATATGAAACCAGCAGATTGTACCTCTTGATTGCACTAATGTACATAGCTATGACTTAACAATAAATAAATAAATAAATAAATAAATAATAAAGCACATAAAGACGACTTGGGCTTAACAGCATGGGCAGGTGGTAATTTACAGCCAAGGAGCAGGGTGAGGGGTCAATGGATAGACAATTACTAAGAAGAAACAACAGGGTGACAGGAATTTTGTCTAAACCCACCTACCAGGATTCTTACTAAAGACAGGCCAGGGTGATCAGACATCACCTGGAGGATGGTAGAGATTAAGGAAATTCATCAGATATTATGATCAAATATCAAGGATGGGGGGGGGAAGATTCTTGTTAAAATGACTTAGCAGAGTTCTAAGCTAAAACTGAGTTTTCAACTGAATTTTACAAGACGTGGGAGAAGCTTCAGGAGTTTTCCCTGAGAGTGCCTTCTGACACTTAGCCCGGCCACTGCCACCGAGGTACTCCCTGAGTAAAAGAATCTAATATTGAAAGAGCATTTGGGCACCTACTACATTCAATCTGTATTTGGCACCAATTCTGTCAGGCACTCTACTGGGCCATGAAAATACAAGAATCCAAGAGACATGGTCTTTGTCCTTCTTGGAGCCACTGAGGAAGGGGGACAAATAAACATTTCCTGTAAGTTGTAAGCCTGAAATAATGGGATAGGCTCAGTGCCTGTAGCTTAGCAGCTAGGGCGCCAGCCACATACACCTGAGCTGGTGGGTTCGATTCCAGCCCAGGCCCGCCAAACAAAAATGACAACTACAACCAAAAACATTGTGGCAGGTGCCTATAATCCCAGCTACTTGGGAGGCCGAGGCAAGAGAATTGCTTAAGCCCAAGAGTTTGCGGTTGCTGTGAGCTGTGATGCCACGGCACTCCACTGAGGGTGATAAGGTGAAACTCTGTCTCAAAAAAAAAAAAAAGATGGGATAAAATTTACATCATGCTGATGAGAAATAGCATGAGAGAGGAGGATAAAAGTGCAGGAGACTGCGACAGCCTTTAAAGCCAGGCTCTGAGAAGAAGGCAGTAGATGGAGCCGCCACCACCCCAACCACCAGGAGGTAGGGCATGCAGAGAAGCATGGACAGACACAGGTATTAGGTTTGGTGTAGGATAGACCTTAGGGTTAAAAGGGCTAAGCACTAGAGACAGAGTGATCTGGGGGGACCAAGCATCGCTGCTCGCCCTGAGTACTGAAAACAATACTCACTAGACACAGCATACTGTCCCAACCCTAAGTCATGCTTAGCAGTGAGAAGAAAAAGGCAAGACACAAGTGCAGTAAACAGAATGTGTTAAGCCCCAGAAAGGTGGCTCACACCCGTAATCCTAGCACTCTGGGAGGCTGAGGCAGGCGGACTGCTTGAGCTCAGAGTTCCAGACCAGCCTGAGCAAGAGCCAGACCCCATCTCTACTAAAAACAGAAAATGTAGCCAAGCATTGTGGTGGAAGCATGTAGTCCCAGCTGCTTGTGAGGCTGAGGCAAAAGGATTGATTGACCCCAGGAGTGAACTAGACTGATGCCACAGGACTCTACCCGGCAACAGAGTGAGCTAGACTGATGCCACAGGACTCTACCCGGCAACAGAGTAAGAGTCTGTCTCAAAAAATAATAATAATAATAATAGCAAAATGTGTTAAGAACTCAGTCATGTGGGCAGCACCTGTGGCTCAGTGAGTAGGGCACCGGCCCCATATACTGAGGGTGATGGGTTCAAACCTGGCCCTGGCCAAACTACAACAAAAAATAGCCAGGCATTGTGGTGGGCACCTGTAGTCCCAGCTACTGGGGAAGCTGAGGCAAGAGACTCGCCTAAGCCCAGGAGCTGGAGGTTGCTGTGAGCTGTAACGCCACGGCACTCTACCAAGGGTGATAAAGGGAGACTCTGTCTCTAAAAATAATAATAATAAAATAAAATAAAAATAAATTAAAAAAAAGAATATTTCAATCATGCAGTTAAAGATAAACTTGTTTTTTAACCCTGACTCTCTCTCTTTGAAGCTTGCCGTTGTACTGTTTTCTCATACCTGAGATTTCATAAAGGCCTGTAAGCATCTTGTCTCTCCCTGCAGAGAAGTGTGCTAGTGTCGTCCTCCTAGCGTCTTTCTGGTCAGTGTGAATGGACTGACTAGGTGTTATTCATTTTGTGGCGAGTCGCACAGACAGTTTGGTGGCTGGGAACTGGAAAGGAAGACACCATTGTCTGCCTTGAATGAGGGCTGAGATCTGAAGAGTACTGAGGTGTAAGACAGCCCCTGCAGAAGGACACGTTTTGGTGGGACTGTTCTGCATCCAGTGACTGTCCTGGAAGATGCTCTGTGGACTTTCAGTCTATAGATTCACAACTTTTCTTATTTCAAATAAGTGTCTTTAATTTTATCTTTATTTATCCCTTCAATTTTCCTCTTTAGGAATGCCAGTTGTATACTTGCTTGTCTTCAATTATTGTCACTTTTTTTTGAGATAGAGTCTCACTCTGTCACCCTGGATAGACTGCCGTGGCATCATAGCTCACAGCAACCTCAGTCTCTTGTTCAAGAGATCCTTCTGCTTCAGCCTATGGGATCCCATCTTCGTCACCACTTGTCAGCACCCGGGACTGGCCAGTTCTCGTTCTAGGCCAGATGCAGACCGCTTTGCTATCTAGATCAGGAACAATTGCTCTTTGGTGTCTGAGGGCTATTTGCTTTAGCAGAAGGGTGAGAGAGACAGAGAGAGCATTTGAGGGTGTAAAGCAGTCTTAGTAAGAATACATCTTAGCAGTCTTTCGTAGAGAGAGACGCTGTGCAGGCGTTCTGCAGGCAGGAGAAGTGAGAGTCCGAGTGAGCGGTCCCATGATAGAATGTACCTACGCTCCTGACTGCCTTCTCCTCCAGCCTCTTACACAGGTGATCTCCTGGCTACTTGCCCCACAACTGTAGAGACTGCCAATCACAGATACTCTCGTCTTGCGAGCTCTCGTGTTGGTTGGGAGAGCCGAATCCCTCCCCACACCTTTTTCACCAGGATGTTACAGGTGTTTCTTATAACTCTGACTCCTCCTTGTCATATGCTTTATGGGCTCTCCAGTACCTGGGACTACAGGCACCTGCCTCAATGCACAGCTAGTTTTTCTATTTTTATTATTTGTTTGTTTGAGACAGACTCTCGCTTGGTCACCCTTGGTAAAGTGCTGTGGCGTCTTAGCTCACAGCAACCTCAATCTCTTGGGCTCAAGAGGTTCTCTTGCCTCAGCCTTCTGAGTAGCTGGGACTGCAGGCCCCCGTGACAACGCCAGGCTATTTTTTGAGATGAGGTCTCGCTCTGACTTAGGCTGGTCTCAAACCTGTGAGCTCAGGCAATCCAACCCACCTCAGCCTCCCAGTGCTGGGATTACAGGCATGAGCTACTTCACCGGCCTATTTTTCTTTTTTTCTTTTCTTTTTTTTTTGTAGAGACAGAGTCTCACTTTACTGCCCTCAGTGGAGGGCCATGACATCACAGGACTCACAGCAACCTCCAGCTCTTGGGCTTCCGCAATTCTCCTGCCTCAGCCTCCAAAGCAGCTGGGACTACAGGCGCCCGCCACAACGCCCGGCTATTTTTTGGTTGCAGTTCAGCCGGGGCTGGGTTTGAACCTGCCACCCTCGGTAAATGGGGCCGGTGCCCTACTCACTGAGCCATAGGCACTACCCTAGTTTTTCTATTTTTTGTAGAGACATGGTCTGACTGTTGCTCAGGCTAGTCTCAAACTCCTAAACTCAAGCGATCCACCCACCTCGGCCTCCCGGAATGCCAGGATTACAGACTGGAGCCACTGCACCTGGCCTTATTGTCATGTTCTAATCCTTAATTCTTTTTTTCTATGTCATTATCTTTTTCTCATTTCTGCCCTCTATGTTCTTTATGGTATTTTCAATAATGTCCATCGTCCCATATGCTCCTTTCATTTTTGCTGTCTCCTCTTTGCAAGTCTTTCCTGAGCCCTTACTTACTGTCTCTCAACATCCACAAAGCCGCTGACCTGATGATTGGACACTGGCACTCTGGGTATTGCTGCCTCTAAACATTCCAGCCTGCATAATCTGGGTTACTAATAGCAACAGCAGCAGAAAGATGAGCTGTGCTATATATATACCTTCTGAGTATTGTGAGAGTACATTTCTTTTTTTTTTTTTTTTTGAGCCAGACCCTCAAGCTGTCGCCCTGGGTAGAGTGCCATGGCATCACAGCTCACAGCAACCTCCAACTCCTGGGCTTAAGCGATTCTCTTGCTTCAGCCTCCCAAGTAGCTGGGACTGCAGGCGCCCACCACGACACCCAGCTATTTTTGGTTGCAATTGTCATTGTTGTTTGGCAGGCCTGGGCTGGATTCAAACCTGCCAGTTCTGGTGTATGTGACTGGCGCCTTAGCCACTTGAGCTACAGGTGCCAAGCCATTAGAGTGCATTTCATTGGCACAACCTGATAATATTCAGAATCCCAGCTGCAAAAATGCATACTCTGCAAACAGAAGGAGAGGAGTTGTGGGAACAAAACGACAGTATCCACCACAGTCTTCTGTGTTGCAAATACTTTTTACAAGTTTGTCATTTGCTAGATGGAAGTTTTAAAGTTTTAAATGATTCTATGGTTTCTGCCTTTGGTGTTATGCTCAGAAGAAATTTCCTTACTTCTGTTAGATTTTTTTTTCATTTTTCAGATTGTTTGAATTTTTATCTTTGGAAAATACTGAACACAAGTATTCAAATAGAAATAATTCAGGACAACAGTTTGAGGCTCTGTCTCAAAAAAAAAAAAGAAAAAAATAATTCATAGTTCTACCAAAAATATTGTAAAATGTAAGAAGTAAAAGTACTTTTTCTTCTGGAGTCTCCATTTCCATCCATAGATAACCCAAAGTCCCAGTTTGGTGCTTCTCCATTATACACACATAAATATAGTATTGGCCATAGGATCTTTTTTTTTTTTTTTAGAGTCTCATTATGTTGCCCAATAGAGTGCAGTGGTGTCATAGCTCACAGCAACCTCAAACTCTTGGGCTTAAACGATTCTCTTGCTTCAGCCTCCCAAGTAGCTGGGTCTATAGGCATCTGCCACAACACCGGCTATTTGGGGGGTGAAGATTGCAGTTGTCATTGTTGTTTAGCAGGCCCGGGTTGGGCTCGAACCCACCAGCCTTGGTATATGTGTCTAGTGCCCTACTCACTGAGCTATAGGTGCTGAGTCTGGTTGTTTTGTTTTGTTTTGTTTTGTTTTTGAGACCCAGTCTCACTTTGTCACCCTCAGTAGAGTGCCGTAGCATCTTAGTTCACAGCAACCTCAAACTCTTGGGCTTAAGTGATTCTCTTGCCACAGCCTCCCAAGTAGCTGGACTACAGATGCCCGCCACAATGCCTGGCTATTTTTAGAGACAGGGTCTCACTTTTGCTCAGGCTGGTCTTGAACCCATGAGTTCTAGCAATCCACCCACCTCGGCCTCCCAGAGTGCTAGGATAACGGGCATGAGTCACCTCGCCTAGCCTAGTTGTAGGATCTTAAAAATAAAATTGAGGGCTCGGCGCCTGTAGCTCCGCGGCTAAGGTGCCAGCCACATGCACTGGAGCTGGCGGGTTCAAACCCAGACTGGGCCTGCTAAACAACAATGACAACTGCAACAACAGCAAAAAATATCCAGCCGTTGTGGAGGGTGCCTATAATCCCTGCTACTTGGGAGGCTGAGCAAGAGAATCATGTAAGCCCAAAAGTTTGAGGTTGTTGTGAGCTGTGATGCCATAGCACTCTACCAAGGGCGACATAGTGTGATAGTGAGACTCTGTCTCTAAATAAAGAAATAAATAAAATAAAGTTGAGCCAGGGGATGGCTCACGTCTTGGCCTCCGAGTGATCCTAGCACTCTAGGAAGCCGAGGCAGGTGGATTGCTTGAGTCCATGAGTTGGAGGTTGCTGTGAGCTGTGATGCCATAGCACTCTACCCAGGGCGACACCTTGAGGCTCTGTCTCAAAAAATAAACCAAACAAAAAAGAAAATAATAATAAAATTAAATTAAAATTAATTAAAAAGTTGGGAACGTATTTTCTAAGGCCACAATAACATTTCCCTGAAAAAAAAGAAAAAATAATGGGGTGATACCTGTGGCTCAAAAGAGTAGGGCGCTAGCCCCATATACTGGAGATGGTGTGTTCTAACCTTGCCCCTGGCCAAAAACTGGAAAAATTAAAAGAAAAGAAAAGAAAAGAAAAAATACTCCTGAGCTCAGTGCCAAAAAAGGATTCAAATACAAAAATCTGAAACTTACCTCTTCCCAGAAAATATCCCTTTTTTCTTAGGCACACATGCCCTTCTGATATTTCCTTCAAATTTTATTTGTGGTTATTTCCTTGAAATTTCTGCCTTCTAGATAATAGATTACTTGCTTTCCCCGCAAAAACACCAATGCTAGATATCATTAATTCAAGAAAGTTTGCCACCTAACAGATGATTTTCTGCATTGGTTTGCATTCGTTTTCCTGTAAGGTTGAGCTTTTGTGTATGTGTGTGTGTGATGGGATCTCACTGTGTTGCACAGGCTGGTCTTGACCTCCTGGCCTCAAGTGATCCTCTTGCCTTGGCTTCCCAAAATGCTGGGATTACAGACGTGAGCCACTGCACCTGGCCACGTTTCTCATATGTTTATTCATCACCTGTATTTTTTCTTTTGATACCTGCAGAGTCATCTCCTTTGACCATTTTTCCATTAAGAGTATCTGTCTTTTTCTTACTGATTTGCGAGTGTTTTTCATGTGTATCATCAGGAATGGGAAACCCTTGCTTATCATGGACATTTGCCTTTCGAGCTCCCCTCCCCTTTTCATGGAGCCCCATGGACCCAACCTCAATCCACAAGCATCCCCCACACCACTCACCTTCATGATCTCCTACAATGGAACAGTTCCTTAAAGACCTTCCCTTGGTCCTTGTTTTTACACCCTGGAGAAGCAAGCGGGAAATCAGAGTGAATTAAGAGATGAGATTAACAATTCCCATTTCTCACTTCTCCTTCTTCTCCCTCCTCCCTCACCTTTCCTGGCTTTCCAAACCACCCTTCTCTGTGCTTCCCTTCCTGATTTTAGAAATATGATCTTAACATCAGCTAAGACAGAATGTAGGCCTGGACCATTAGGACTGAAAAGGCAGGAGCAAGGCAGAAGGGCACTTTGCTTCTCATCCCATCTCTCCTGAATACTCTGATCTGAACAAAGGGGGGTGTTGAAAGGACTGATTGGATAACACATGGAAACCACCTAGCACAGTGCCTGGCATACGATAGCTTCCACTGTCATTGTTGTGTTTTCCTGTTGCTGCTGGTAAAGCAGATGGGGCGGTGCTGACGGCTCTCAGATCTTCCCAGGCCACTGTAAAGGAGACACGCAAGAAGTAGACGCGCCTGCCTGCACACACACACACACAAAGCAGGGAGGCTTCCACTCGTTGTGTGCACATGCAGCGAAGGCGGTGAATATATGAGGCATTATCAAATACCTCTGAACACACAGTCACCACGACACAATTATTAGTATTATTTATTTATTTTTTTGAGACAGTATCACAATGTCACCCTCAGTAGAGTGCTGTAGTGTCACAGCTCACAGCAACCTCCAACTCTTGGGCTTAAGCCATTCTCGTGCCTCAGCCTCCCAAGTAGCTGGGACTACAGGTGGCCTCCACAACACCCAGCTATTTTTTGGTTGCAGTTGTCATTGTTTAGCTGATCCGGGCCAGGCTCGAACCCACCAGCCTCAGTGCATGTGGCTGTCACTGTAACCACTGTGCTACAGGAGCCGAGCCAGAACACCACGATTATTACTCATCTCCCTCCTGCTCCCAGGCCTCATCCTCCTGCGTGGCTCAGTCCCTCTGGGAGGCCCTCTGCCCAGCAGGCAGCCCTGGCTCTGTCCTAACCTTTGTGTGTTTGTACTTCTTATCTCTCTGCAGTTTTCTTTGTTTGGGTTTCCCTCTTCTCTTTATGTATTCTCTGTCTTTTTTTGTGCTGTGCTCTCTCTGTCCCTTCTCCTCCACGCCCACCCTGACTCCATCTTCTTTCTTCTCTCCTCTCTTCTTCCAGGTCTCCGTATGGGATGCTACCCAAGTAAGCTTCAACTTTTTACTATTTGTTCCCTTCTTCTTTGCTGATTTTTGCCCAACCAAATGATCCCTTCACAGAGTTGAATGTAGAATGTAGAGCTTGAACTTGCCACATGCAGTTTATTTTTAATTGCATCCTAGATTTCTAGGACTTTCTATCTCCACACTCTGGCTTTGTCTCCATCCTTTCTCTCGCTCTCTCTGGCTTACACCACACACACCACACACACACACACACCACACACACACCACACACACGCAACACACACACACCACACACACGCAACACACACAACACACCACACACACACACCGCACACACACACCGCACACAGACACCACACACACACACACCACACACACCACACACCACACACACATACACACACGCAACACACAACACACCACACACACACGCACACACACCACACACACACCACACACACACGCACACACACACACCACACACACACCACACACACACATGCCCACACACACCACACACACACTACACACACATACACACACACACCACACACACAACACACACAACACACACACAACACACATCACACACACACCCCACACACCACACACACACAACACACATCACACACCACACATCACACAACACACATCACACACACACAACACACACAACACACACACGCGCGCACACACACCACACACACACGCGCACACACACACCACACACACATACACACACAACACACACACAACACACACACAACACACATCACCCACACACACCACACACCACACACACAACACACATCACACACCACACACAACACACACAACACCCACACAACACACCACACACACACCACACACACAACACACACCACACACAACACACACAAACCACAAACAATACACTACAAACAAACACTACTAACTCCACCAGAGACT
>CAUYPK010076506.1:0-11780 GCA_963574355.1 Loris lydekkerianus
AAAAAAAAAAGGAAAAAGAAAGAAAGAAAAAAAAGCAGTGTAGGCGGCCAAGGTGGGTGGATTGCTTGAGCTTAGGAGTTGGAGACCAGCCTGAGCAAGAGTGAGACCCCATCTCTACTAAAAGTAAAAAAAAAATAGCCGACTGTTATGGCAGTTGCCTGTAGTCCCAGCTACTCGGGAGCCTGAGGCAAGGGAATTGCTTGAGTCCAAAAATTTGAGTTTGCTGTGAACTACATGATGCCATGGCACTCTTCCCAGGGCAACAAAGTGAGACTGTCTCAAAGAAAAAAAAGCATAGTGTCCTTGGCACTGTTAAGAGCCAGAATTGCTTCCTGAATAATCCCAAATCCACCAGGTGGTGGCAAAGTGTGATACCTCTTAGTACCTAGGAATTGGTGGATTTAAGGTTTGAACCAGGCCCTGCCCTATGAGTTTCTTTGCCCAGGCAGCGAGGGGGTTTGTGCATAATGGCAGGTGTCTCCTGGTGGTCTTACAGCATCATCTTCAGAGAGCCAGGAAGAGCCAGAAGCCTCAGAGAAACAGAAGAAAGTTCGGCCCATGTACTTGAAGGACTACAAGAGGAAGGTTATTCTGGAGAAAGAAGGGTAAGGAGAGAGTCCACACACCCATCCTCTGGTCCCCAGCCCAGGACAAGAGTTTAGGGTCAGAGGTGGAAAAAAGTCAGTGACCTAACAGAATTTGAAGGAAACCTTACTTATTTATTTTTTACTCCTACACTACCCAGGCTGGAGTAGCTCACTGTAACCTCAAATTCCTGATCTTAGGTGATCCTCCTACCTCAGTCTCCCAAGCAGCTGGGACTATGGGGGTATCACCACTAATTTTAAAATATTTTTATAGAAACAGGGTCTATTGCCTAGGCTCATCTCAAACTCTTGGACTCAAGCAATCCTCCTGCTTTAGCCTCCCAGAGTGCTGGGATTATAGAAGTGAGCTCCTGTGCCCCGCTGAGGGAATCCTTGAGAGTAGGAGCCTCAGTGAACCCACAATCCCCTAACGCTATGGAAACAGGTGGGCCATGGAAAGTATATTCTAAAGATTTCTTCCTTCCCCGCATAGCAAATATATTGATGAGGACAATTCAGATGGGGAGGCTTCTGATCAGAGATTGCAGGTAGGTGGAGTAGAAGCTGGGTAGTAAGATGAGGGGTCCCATATTAGCCTGAGGCCCACATCATTCTCTTTTCTGCAGGAAACCTCATCACAAAGTTACGTGGAAGAACAGAAACAGATCAAGGAAAGGTAAGGCTGGGCTGTGGTAAATGGCCCATGGGATGGGCCTGGATTCAGATTGAGCTGTTACTTGCTATATACATGACTCAGTTTCCTCATATGTTAAATGGAGTTAGTAACATCATAGCATTGCTCTGAGCTTGTCAAGAGGAGCACTCAGGGCTTAGTAAACTGTGTTAATCTTAGGGTAGGGGGCAGAGCCCAGCTTACCTGTCCTGAGTCTTGTTTTCTCTTGTGGACAGCTTCCGGGCATTTGTGGAGGACAGTGAGGATGAGGATAGTGCTGGGGAAGGTACCTCTGTGTTGCTTCAGAAACGTGCTAAAAACAATGAAGAGAAGGTAGGTGCTGGGGCCTAGCCAGACTGATGGGGCAGACGGTGGGGGGAGCCTGGGAGTCCTCAGACCCTCAGCACTGGCCTTTCCCTAGGCCCAGGAAGAGGCTGACTACATCAAGTGGCTGAAGGGACAGAAAGGGATTCAGAACCCTAAATCCTTGAAGGAACTGGTGAGTTCTCCTACATCCTCACTGATGAACTGAGCTGCCTGTTTTGTCCAGGCTTTTTTCAGAAAGCGACCTTTGAGCAGGTAGCCAAGAGCACATTCTCTGAAGATGGAGTATGCCCATCTCTGTACCTCAGTTTCCACATCTCTAGAGGATAATGTTATCCACTTCAGAGGCTGGCTGTCGTGCTCGCCCTTCTTCTCTGTCTCCCAATCTATGACCTGGCTCCTGTCACTTCCTTAACCCTCCAGACCCATCTTAAGGAATATTGGAATGACCCAGAGCTGGAGGAAGGGGAGCAATTCCTGAGGGATTATATCCTCAACAAACGCTATGAGGAAGAGGGAGATGAGAATGAAAAAGAAGAGGAAGAGAAGGAGGAGAAAGGGTGAGCTCAGTTTCCCCAGGGCCTGGGCCTGGTGCCCCCTTCCTGACACATGCTCAGCCAGTGCCAGCCAGGAGGCAAAAGACATTGTGGGGTTTTTGTTGTTGTTGCACAGATGGTTGCAAAGTTAGTCTTCTGTGACCACAGAGAGCCACAGATTGCAGATTGTAACCTGTGGAGCCAGACAGGACCAGTTCAAATCCTTGCCCTGCTGTTAGACTTCATGCCTCGGTTTCCCTATCTGTACAATGAGGAGAATGGTAGTATGCACCTTGCAGTGTTCTTCAGGCAATTATATGAGTTCACGCAGCTGTGCCTAGGCATGCAGCAGTGGGGTGCCCCACCTCGCTGGGCTGGCCCCCCAGCCTTAACCTATCTTGTCCCCAGGGTCACTGGACCCCCAGTCCAGCTATCTGTGGATGATTCCTCTGATGAAGGGGAGCTGTTTCTGAAGAAGCAGGAGGACTTTGAGCACAAGTACAACTTCCGCTTCCAAGAGCCTGACTCAGCCTCGGTGTGTGGACAGGGCTGGGGCTGAGGAGTACTCGGGCCCTGGGGTCCAGGCCTGGTGGAGAGCCCCATGTTATCTCATGCTGCCTTCCTGGGCTCCTTTGCTGCCCTCAGGTCAAGACCTACCCACGTAGCATCGCATCCTCTGTTCGGCGCAAGGATGAACACAGGAAGGAGAAGAGGGAAGAGACTCGGGAGCGGAAGAAGAGGGTGAGTGTGGGGTGGCCAGCCGGGGAAGGTCCCCCAGCCTGCCATGAAAGCCCATACTTCCTGCATCCTGGCCCTGCCACCCACAGGAGAAAGCAAAGAAGCAAGAGGAGCTCAAACAGCTGAAGAACCTGAAGAGGAAGGAGATTCTAGCTAAGTTGGAGAAGCTGCGCAAGGTCACAGGCAACTCGACACTGGGCTTTGAGGAGGGAGACCTTGAGGATGACTTTGACCCTGCTCAGCACGACCAGCTCATGCAGGTGCATCCTCTTGGCCTCGCGTAGCCTCAACACCGAGTCCTCAGAAATATGGCTCTGGAATCGGGTGTTGTTTCCTGACTGTGTGGCCTCAAAGAAGTAACTTGGCTTCTCTGAGCCTCTTTGTCTATATAGTGAACCTATCTCTAGTCTCTAACTCAGGACTGTGGCCAGGAAAGATAGGATCTATCTGATTTCCAATTGAAAGTTTAGTTGAGGCTCAGGCTTTGTGAAGCCAGGGTCAGAAGATCACTTGAGGCCAGGATTTCAAGATCAGCCTGGGCAACATAGCAAGACCATCTTATGCAAAGAATTTAAAATTTAGCCAGGTGTGGTGGTGGTGCCTTCGCTGTTTGGTAGGCTGAGGCAAGAGGATCACTTGAGGCCAGGAGTTTGAGGCTGCAATGAGTATGATGACACCACTGCATTCTAACTAGTGACAGAGTAAGACACTGTCCCTTTAAAAGAAAATGGTAGGCAGGGCTGAGCATGGTGGCTCACACCTGTAATCCTGGCACTCTGGGAGGCTAAGGTGGGTGGATTGCCTGAGCAAGAACAAGACCTTGTCTCTAAAAATAGCTGGGCATTGTGGCAGGTGCCTGCGCTTCCAGCTACTTGGGAGGCTGAGGCAAGAGAATCACTTGAGCCCAAGAGTTTGAGGTTGCTGTGAGCTATGATGACATGGTACTCTACCAAGGGTGACAAAGTGAGACTCTGTCTCACAAAAAAAAGGGAGAGGAGTCGTTGGCATCACAGATGCTGAGCTCCCAGCTTTGACTCTGCAGAAATGCTTTGGTGATGAGTACTATGGCGCGGCAGAGGAGGAGAAGCCACAATTTGAGGAGGAGGAAGGGATTGAAGGTGAGGTCTGCCAGGCACCAGGCTGCAGGTGAGGGCTGGGGCTGCCTGAGGTCTTGCCCAGACCCCACCTCTCTCTCCTCTCTGGAACCAGATGACTGGAACTGGGACACATGGGATGGACCAGAGGAAGATGGAACATGGAATCAGCAGGAGCCTCACTGTGAGGATCCCGACTTCAATGTAGGTGCCATGGGTTGGGAGGGATCCCAGGGGACCACAGAAGGTCCCGAAGGCTGCTGGATCTGACCTGTGCGTCCTGGCAGATGGATGCTGACTACGACCTCAGCCAGCAGAAGAAGAAGCATGAGGCACCCTTGATGGGCAAGAAGAAGCGCAAGTCCCCCTTTGCTGTGGCCGTGGGGCAGGAAAAGCCTATGTTCGACCCTGGTGAGGCCTGGGTGGGTGGGCTGCAGGTGAGCTGGGGTCTTTGCAGGACCTGGCATGCCCTGGCAGCCTGGTTCTGTCCTATGAAGGGGACAAGACGTTTGAGGAGTACCTGAATGACTATTACCGGCTGGACTACGAGGACATCATCGATGACCTGCCCTGTCGCTTCAAGTACCGCAACGTGGTGCCCTGTGACTTTGGGCTGAGCACTGAGGAGGTGGGGCCCTGGGTGGCAGAGGACAGTAGGGGTGCCTTATATGTAAGAGGAGGCAGAGAGCTGTTTGCCTTCTCAGAGATGCCATAAAATGACAACCTGTTTCATTATCTCGAAAATGGTAGTAATAGGCTAGGTGCCCATAGCTCAGAAGTTAGGGTGCCAGCCACATGCTATGGGACTGGTGGGTTTGAACTTGGCCTGGGCCTGCTAAACAAACAAACAAAAAAATAGCTGGGCATTGTGGCAGGCGCCTGTAGTCCCAGCTACTAGGGAGGCTAGGGCAAGTGAATCACTTGAGCCCAAGAATTTGAGGTCGTGAGCTATGATGGCACATTACTCTACAGAGGGCAACAAAGTAAGACTGTCTCAATTAAAAAAAAAAAAAAAGCCAGACTCCCAGTACTGTGGGAGGCTGAGGCAGGAGGATTGCTTGAGCTCAGGAGTTCAAGGCTTCTCTGAGCAAGAGTGAGACCCTGACTCACGAAAAAAATGGAAAAACCCAGCCAGGCTCCATGGCAAACACCTGTAATCCCAGCTGCTTTGGAGGCTGAGGTAGCAGGATGCCCATAGCCAGAGTCTGAGGTTGCAGTGAGCTACGACATCATTGCACTCTGCTCAGGGCATAGGGTAGAAAAACAAAAACAGGCTCAGCGTCTCCGTAGCTCAGTGGCTAGGGCACCAGCCAAATAAACTAGAGCTGGTGAGTTTGAATCCAGCCAAACAACAATGACAACTACAACGAAAAAATAGCCAGGCTTTGTGGTAGGCATCTGTAGTCCTAGCTACTCTGGAGGCTGAGGCAAGAGAATTACTTAAGCCCAAGAGTTTGAGGTTGCTGTGAGCTATGATGCCATGGCATTCTACTTAGGGCAGCATAGTGACACTCTGCCTCAAAAAAAATTCCCCCCCCCCCCCCGAAAATGGTAGTAATAAGGCAGAGTGCAGTGGCTCATGCCTATAATCCTAACAGTAGGTTAAGGCAGGAGAATTGCTTCAGATCAGCAGTTCAGGACCAGCCTGGACAACATAACGAGACCCCCTTCTCTACAGAAAATTTAAAAAATTACCTGAGCATTGTGGTGCACCTGTAGTGCCAGGTAGCAGGGGTCCTCAAACTTTTTAAACAGGGGGCCAATTCACTGTCCCTCAGACTGTTGGAGGGCTGGATTATAGTTTAAAAAGAAAAACTAATGGTGGTACCTATGGCTCAAGGAGTAAGGCACCAGCCCCATATACTGGAGGTGGCAGGTTCAAAACTAGCCCCAACCAAAAACTTTAAAGAAAAAAGAAAAACTATGAACAAATTCCTATGCACAGTGCACATATCTTATTTTGAAGTAAAAAAACAAAACGGGAACAAATACACACACTGCCTCTTGTGGCCCGTGGGCCGCAGTTTGAGGACCTCTGCTTCAGTCTAGAGGCTGAGGCAGGGGGATTTTTGAGCCCAGAATTTTGAGACTGCAGTAAGCTATAATCGTGCTACTGCACTCCAGCCTGGCAATAGTGAATCTCCATCTCTCTCTCTCTTTTTTTTTTTTTTTTTTTTTGAAACTCCATCTCTTAAAGAACAATTCCTACCTCATGGCTGTAGAGCAGAAGCAAAATCAAATATGCATGCCTCTTTGCATGGTGCCTATTCAGTCATGAGCACCCACTGTCCCTCAGCAATGACAGCTTGACTATTTTAATGGTCAGTAACAATAACATTCAGTAACGTTTATTGAACTAATACCATCCTTATTCACTCAGTCCTAACAACCTTCCAGTAGGTTCTGTGGGGATGGCCACCTCACAAATGAGGAAATTGAGGCCTATAGGTTGGCAACATGAACTTTATCTGGAAATTAGTCAACCTGGTGCTTGGCAGAGATTCCTGCTCTGTTCTGAGGCTTTGGGGAACAGCAGTGTACAAGTGAGGAGTCAAGGGTCTTGGGTCTTTAAGCATAATCTGAAGTCCACTGGCTTCTTGGCCATGTGACCTAGGATAAGAATCCCTTCTGGAGTCTTAGTTTCTTCATCTGGTGAGCCCTGCTGGGTGGTGCTGGCATTCATCCTGTTTTGACCAATGAGGTGACAAAGGCTCAGTGTCAGGGCCACAAGGGAATTATCCTTTCCCACACAGATCCTTGCTGCCGATGACAAGGAGCTGAACCGGTGGTGCTCTCTGAAGAAGACCTGCATGTACAGGTGACAGGGCTGGGTCAGGTACCCTGGGAGGAGGGGTAGGCAAGCACAGCCACCTCCCAGAGCAGCCAGTAACAGGTGTGTCTTTTGGGTGCCTACAGGTCAGAGCAGGAGGAGCTGCAAGACAGGAGAGCTTACAGACAGAAGGCTCAGAACTCCTGGAAAAAGCAGCAGATTTTCAAGTCTCTCTGTTCAGAGTAAGCATCACTGACCGGGGTGGGGGTGGGGGGTGGGGGTGAAGGTGGGCCAGGAGCCCGCTAGAGCCAAATTTGGTCTGGCAGGCCCTTGTTAGTTGACTTTGGGAATGGAGTTTCCTCTGAGACCTGGGTTTAAATCCTGGCTGGGCCATAGCTGTGTGACCTTGGGCAAGTCACTGCCCCTCTCTGGGTCTATTTTTCATCTGTAAGATAAGGTTAAAGATGGTTCTACCTCATCAGGTTGTTGGGGATCAAGTTAATGCCTATAAAGTGATTAAGGTACAGTAAATACCCTACAGGCATTAGCTGTTATCATGATTATGGTTGTTATTTCCCACTTTATAAGGCAAGGGTGATAGCTTATGGAGTTTATTTAAAGCTAAATTGAATTAATTTATGTAAATATTAATAGCTTAGTGTAGGCTCAAACACAAATACCAGAATTATCAGTATCACAATCCAGCCTTTGGGTTCAGTAGAAAAAATCTTGGCTTTGGGCAGGTGTGGTGGCTCATGCCTGCAATCCCAGCACTTTGGGAGGCCAAGGCAAGAGTATTGTTTGAGACCAGCCTGGGCAACATAGTGAGACCCTATCTCTACAAAAAAAATACGGAAATGAGTAGGCTATGGTGGTGCATGCCTGTATTCCCAGCTACGTGGGAGGCTGCATTATTTGAGCCTAGGAGTTCGAGGCTGCAGTGAGCTATGCTTGTGCTACTGCCCTCCAGCCTGAGCAACATAGTGAGACCCCAAGACCTGTCTTCCAAAGAAAAGAAAAAAGAAAAACCCTAGCTGGGCATTGTGGCGGGCACCTATCGTCCCAGCTACTTGGGAGGCTGAGGCAAAAGAATCACCCAAGCCCAGGAGTTGGAGGTTGCTGTGAGTTGTGTGACTCCGTGGCACTCTACAGAGGGCGATAAAGTGAGACTTCGTCTCTACAAAAAAAAAAAAAAAGAAAGAAAGAAAGAAAAGAAAGACCCTGCCTTTAGCATTAGACTCAGTTTGAAACCCACGCAGGCCTCTTAACGGCTGTTGCCACCTCACCACTTTTGCTTAGAAATAGGCCTGGGCTGAGCCCTGACTTTTCTCCCCCAGGACAGAGATACCCACAGAAGCCACAAGGAAGCCACAGAGAAACAAAGCTGTCCCTCAGGAGCAGCTGCAGGTGCCTGATGTGTCATGTGGGAAGCAGCCCCAGCCCAAAAGCCCCCCAGCACAGGAAGAGGAGGCCCCTGTGTCACTCACCCAGGAGCCAGCCCCCAAGAAACAGAAGAGGGGCAAGAAGGCAAGGCTGCTGGGCTCTACAGTGACACTTGGTGGGCGTGAGTTCAGCTGCCACAGACTGCAGGCATTTGGGCTCAACCCCAAACGGCTGTACTTTCGACACCTGGGTCGGCAGCGGAGGAAGCAGTAGAGGCCCAAGAGTGGCTCCTGAACAACAGGGAACAGGCAGAGGCCCCTGGATGGATGGATCCCCTTCTTTCTGACCAATACTATCTATCTGCCACATACTCTCACAACTACCCTGTGGGCAGACCACTCTGCCCATCCTACAGACAAGGAAATAGGTCCACTTGACAAACTTACCTACATGGCTTGGAAACTTCACCTTGAAACACCTCCTAGACCCCATATTCCCTCAGAATGCTGAGCCAAACCATAGCCACATTCAAGTCAAACAGCTTTATTCGCACCCCCAGTGGTCATAGTTCCCCGAGGACAGGGGCTTCAGGACCAGAAAGGGGCCCAAGCAGTCCAGTGCAAACTACAGTACTAAAGTCAGTGCCCGAGGGTCCTCCCTCCCTTGATGCCCTGCCAGGAGGGCCTGGCTGGTGGGAGGCAGGTACATGGGCTCTGTCCTTGGATGAATGGTCCCTGGACTGGTGCTCTCCTAGACTGGTTGCAGATGGGTCTGTTTGGGGCTGAGAACAGGAAATCCCATCACTGCCAGAGTTCAAGCTCCCACACCTGGCATGACATAAATAAAAAAATAAATAGTGATGCATCTTTTCCTCCATCTCTTCCTTTTATAAAAACACAAAGTCTTCTGAGCTTGGGCGTTTAGCCTTGAGGAGCCGCCCGGAGCGAGGGATCCGCAGCACTGGCTGGGAGAACTGAGAGCAGAGGTCATCCAGGCTATGATCTTGAGCATGGCCTTCAGCCAGGGTGAACATGGGATAACGTTCCATGGCCGAGGAGCTGAGGACCTGGTGGGAGGGAAAGCAATGCTCAGCCCCATACACATTTACTACTCCAGGGTAGATCAGCCAATTAGCACCTTCTATCCCCTGGCCACTGTGATGCTCAGTGGCGAGCATGTGGGCTAACCCAGCCAATGAATGACAGCTCTATGAGTTTTGCTGCAATTACTATAAAAATGTAGTTTCCTTTACAATGAACTAGAAAGGTGGATGCCTGGAGGTGCTGGAGGCCATCTCCTGCCACCACAAGGGTAAAGCCTTGGTCAGAGAGCAAAGCCAAGAGAGAAACAGGGCCCAACATTTGAGCCCCTGGATGCAACTGTCCCCAAGGTACCCTACCCCCAAGTTTTTAGTTACCTGCACCTTTTGGAGTCTAATCAGAGCTGGACTTTTGTAGCTTGCATGCAGGATAACATTGACCTAATAGTTGTCTGGCCTTGGCATTCACTCATGTTCTGAGAGGTGAATATTGATACTTAGCTTGGAAGCAGCATCCCAGGTCTGGTGAACTTTAGGCCCATGTTTCTCTTTTGCCCCGAACCCTGCCTTTGTCCCCCAACCCTCCATTCCTCTTGCTCACCCTGGTCAACTCTGAGCAGAGTGTCTCAAACTCCTTCCTGCCTCCAGCATAGAAGCCCACAGTACAGCTCGGGTCCATCTTGGTGAAGGCCATCTTGCGGGGTGTGGTGCAGTGGAAGGACTGGGGCAGACAAAGGTGTCTCAAAGGCTCTGGCCCCTTTCTCATGTCCCCAGCTATCCCCCCTCCCTGGTATCCCAGCTCACCTCCAGAGGGAAGTCAGCCTGGCTGATGTCCACAGTGGGCTGGCAGTAGTGGGGGTCCAAGTACAGCAGGAAGTCATCTGAAGGTGGGGATAGATATGAGTAGGGGTGGGGAAAGAGGAGGAGATGGGGAGGTGCGGAGGAGTTGGGCATGGCCTACCTTGGTAGCCAATGAAGTACAGTGAGTGCCTCGGTTTCCCACCCATGATGCCCAGACATAGTTCCGAACGTAGGAGCTCCTACAAGGGATAGAGGGCATGGAATCTGAGGCAGGTGCTCTCAGGAGCCATTCAACAAATGCATAGCAAACACCTACTATGTGGGAACCCAGATCCAGTGGGGCAGCAGTGATCAAGATAAAAACACTCACATGTGGCTCGGCACCCACAGCTCAGTGGTTAGGGCACCGGCCACATGCACTAGGGCTGGTGGGTTTGAACCTGGCCTGGGCCTGCTAAACAAAAAAAATAGCTGGGTGTTGTGGCAGGTGCCTGTAGTCCCAGCTACTCAGGAGGCTGAGGCAAAAGAATCACTTGAGCCCAAAAGTTTGAGGTTGCTGTGAGCTATGACATCATTGCACTCTATAGAGGAGGACAAAGTGAGACTCTGCCTCAAAAAAGAAAAAAAAAAAAAACACCCATATGTGAGCAGCAATTTCTTTTTTTTCTTTCTTTTTTTTTTTTTTTTTTTTAGACAGTGTCTCAAGCTGTCACTCTGGGTAGAGTGCCATGGCATCACAGCTCACAACAACCTCAAACTCTTGGGCTTAAGCAATTCTCTTGCCTTAGCCTCCGAAGTAGCTGGGACTACAGGCAACTATCAAACACCTGGTTATTTTGTTGTTATTGTTGTTGTTGCAGTTGTCAGTGTTTTTTAAGCTGGCCCGGCCTGGGTTTGAACCTGCCAGCCTCGGTGTATGTGGCTAGCGCCCTACCCACTGAGCTATTGGCACCGCAGTGAACAGTAATTTCTTACAAATAGTTGAAGGTTATGGCTTGGTGCCTGTAGCTCAGCAGCTAGGGTGCCACCCACATACACTTGGGCTGGTGGATTCAAACCCAGCCCAGGCCTGCCAAACAACAATGATAACTATAACAAAAACATATCTGGGCGTAGTGGCCATTACCTGTAGTCCCAGATACTTGGGAGGCTGGGGCAAGAGAGTTGCTTAAGCCCAAGAGTCTGAGGTTGCTGTAAGCAGTGACGCCACAGCATTCTACTGAGGGTGACATAGTTTTGGCAAACTAGGATTTGAAAAGATGTATTTGAGGGATAGTATAATCCATGTATGATGCTTCAGAGCAGACTTTGGAATCGATAGCCTAGAATTAGATTTCCAGCTTCAACAATGCTCTGTAAACACAGATTCTTTGAGCTTCCGGGTTTTTTTCTTGAAATAAAATGGCATGAATTCTGTTTGCCATGACTATCACAACGTTGCATATAAAAAGTGCTAAGTAGGCTCAGCGCCTGTGGCTGAAGCGGCTAAGGTGCCAGCCACATACACTTGAGCTGACGGGTTTGAATGCCCACGCCGCCAAACAACAATGACGGCTGCAACCAAAAAATAGCCGGGCATTGTGGTGGGTGCCTATAGTCTCAGCTACTCTGGAGGCAGAGGCAAGAGAATCGCTTGAGCCCAGGAGTTGGAGGTTGCTGTGAGCTGTGATGCCAGAGCACTCTACCCAGGGCGACAGCTTGAGGATCTGTCTCCAGAAAAAAAAAAAAAAAAAAAAAAAAAAAAAGTGCTAATTAAATATGGGGGGTTTTTTTTTTTTTTATATTTAGAGTATAACAATGTCACCCACAGAAGTGGGCCAGTGCAGCACCGTTCC
>CAUYPK010076507.1:0-21366 GCA_963574355.1 Loris lydekkerianus
TGAAAGCTATAATTTAGCTTCATAGTAGGGCTGAGTACATTGGATACTTTTTCTTCCATTCCTGAGATACTTTGCTAAGAAGAATATGTTCCAGCTCCATCCATGTAAACATGAAAGAGGTAAAGTCTCCAAAAGAAAAGAAAGAAGATTTCTTAAAGAACTATAACCCCAGGGCAGCACCCATAGCTCAGTGGGTGGGGCACCGGCCACATACACTGTGGATGATGGGTTCAAACCGGGTCTGGGCCTGCTAAACAACGACAATTGCAACCAACGGAAAAAATAATAGCCAGGCATGTGGCAGGCGCCTGTAGTCCCAGCTACTTGGGAGGCTGAGGCAAGAGAATCACTTAAGCCCAAGAGTTTGAGGTTACTGTGAGCTGTAATGCCACAGCATGCAACCCAGGGCGACAGCTTGAGAAAAAAAAAAAAAAAAAAGAACTATAACCCCAGAGGGTACAATCAAGAGAAATATGGTACTTTTCATTTCCAAATGACTTGTTTTGACATATTTTTTGACTACATCCACTCAATCGAGGTCTTTTCTGTTTGAGAAATTGTTATTTTCTTCTTATTTATTTATTATTATTTAATCCATATGTGAGATTTATTATGAAAAGGTCTTAAGTAACTTAACTTTCCTGATTCACAAAAATAATGTTTTTAATTTTCATTTTTGAAAAGAAAAATAAATTTCCCCTTTTGGCATTAGATTCATGGGTTCCACTTACTCTTCGTGGGTGGGTATCTTCCTCTCTGCTGTCTTTGTTGATTTTTGATATATTTAAGCCAAAGTCAGAACTCTCCTGGTGGGTGTTATTAACCTCCTGAACAAAGAGAAAGACCTGAGAAGTCAGCTGTGGGAAGCTGCAGAGAGATGCTAGTCGCAACTGCCTTCTCTATCCCACTACGCAAACTCTGGGGAAGCCCACGTGTAATTTAGCCACCTTTGTGCTGACCCAACAAGATGAATGTGGAATGAGCTGTCCCTGGGAGACTAAAGACATCGGGCCAAGGGCTCTGAGCAGCTGTAACAATGGAGGAAACACTTGTGTTTCAACCCATCCCCACTCAATGGCTTTTCTTTTCTCCCTTAACGAATGCTGGTTTTGGCCAAGCAGGACTGAGTTTGGAGATGAAGCAAAGCCAACCAGCCTCCTGTGAGATTACTCCTCCCTCTCCTCCCTCTCTCCCCTGAGTCAGGCCACAGCAGCCAGACCATGGAGCCTCCTTGAGAGGAGGGTAAGAGATGCCTTTCGACCAACCAAGTTTTGGGGTGTGTGTGTGTGTTTATTCCTTTCTGTTCTGCCAGGCATCTTTGACAATAATTTTTTCCAATCTTTCTCTCAGTTTCCAGTGGTCCTCTTTGAAACCTGAAATGTTTTGTCCTAAATAGGAAGGTTCTGGACCTGGATGTCTACTGGGCTCTCTCCTCTTCCTGCCCAGAGGGGATGAGGTGGGGGCTGCCCATGTGCATTTTGCTTAACTCTGAGACCCAGCCATGGCTGGGACTATCACTGGATTACACTCAGGGATCCAAAGATATGCACTCAGATATCCAAAGGGAAAGGAAGACCTGCTGCCTCAGGTTTTCTTTGTTTTTGGGGGGGGGTACAATGAGCTGGTTTTATATACAATTCGAAAAACTTACAACAAACTGCTTAACATAGCCTTCACCACACTTCCTTAATTATTGCATTGAGAAATTTATACTCTACATTTAATAGACTTGTGAAATGCACCATAACAGAAACCTCATGTGGGAGGATGGCCCCCTGCAGCAACCGGGCCCTCCTGCTCTGAGTGGGCTCCACCTCATGCCACTGAGCCCAGTCATCCAGAGCTCGGACCAGAACAAAGTTGGGCAAGGAGGGAGTCCCCCCACTTAAATTAAGAAACAGTAGGAAATCTAGGGATTTGTTTGTGGTGTTAATACTGCATACTATAAGAAAATCTTCAATGAACTCACACAGCAATTTTAAAAACATGGGTCCTCAAAAAAACAAAATACATGTAACTTTTTTCTCTAGGGTATTTCTCTTCCAGGTGTGACATTACACAGTCAAACCAAGTCATCCTGACCTGTTTAGCATGCTCCTTATTGAGAGATCTGGTGTCCCCTGACTTCCCAGCTGTGGTTTTGGACCGTGGCCTCTGTTGATTGATCTTGGGAAGATTTTGACTACTGTTGCTCATCACCCTAAGAGAGGGAACAAACAAAGGCCTTGGAGTTCTCAAAGTTCTCAACCTTCTTAATGCCGTGATGTATTTTCATTGTTACAAAGGGGTCTGGACTCACAGGTTGAGAACCGCTGCCTTGGAAGAAATTACTGTAACCACTTAATTTGAAAGAAATAAACAACTAGTGTAGCAAACTTAAGAAAGCTCTTGAAAGATAAGCAGATGGCTCCAATATGGTTCTTTCACCAGGCTATCTGCCTACCAGGTCCATCCTGGCCCTGCCTCCTGCCAGTCCACTCCTCAGATTTTTCTAAGGCGGAGCTGGAGGGTTCATCTCCTCCTAGAGGATCCCGGCTCAACCTCTTCCTTTGTCCTTCACACACTTGGCTTCAGCCCTTGAGCAAATAGTTTTAGTTCCTAACAACACATTGTTTTACAAGCATTGTTCCATTGTTCCTTCCACTTCCTTAAGAGCAACAGCAAGCAAGAGAGAGAAAGGTGTGAGGGGAAGGAGTCCCTTGGCTCAAATTTAACAGCAGAAAATCTAGGGATTTTCCATGATTTTAATCCAGAAGACCTGCTTTAATATGACCAAGAGTACTGGTGTGCAAAGCAATGCAATTCATCTTCAATCAGTGCTAATGATTGTAAAATTCTTCCAAACATGGAACCAAATTCACCCCACTTTAACTTTCGCCACCAGTCCGAGGTATGCCCTGCGGAATTCTGGAGAGAAAGCCAAATGTATTTTACAGGGGAAGACCATTCCTGGGTTAATCTGAGGAGCCCCTCTCCATGTCCTCAGTTGAAGTTACTCATCTCCAGTTGCTCAAGGTGTTCCTCAAGTTACCTGGCTCCCAGATTCTTCCTCATCCTGTCACCTTCCCTTTGTCCACTGTCTCCTGATGGGAATACAGTGATCTTATGCTTTTTGGACACTGTATTTCTATTGATGAAGCCTGAGGCCACATTAGCAATCATGTCACACTGTTGACTCAGGCATAATCACCCAGTTAACTCAGATTTCTAGGTCTCTGATTTTGTAATGGGCGAACTCTTTGTTATGACTCTTTCATTACAGCTTAAACCTTATTCCATTAAATTTAATTTTGTTACCTCGAACCCGCACTCCCAGATTGACAAAACGTCATGGAATCCTAATTCTGTCATCCGTCACATTAGATGACCCTTCCTCCTTTGGGTCCTCAGCAAGTCTGTAAACTGGGCATGCTGTCTGGTGTGAGACGCGAGATTAGGGGAAGACAACATCTCATTTCCGTAGCCATCTTTGAGTACAACATTTTCCATAGAAACACTATTCACTAATTTCCTAATTACCTGCCCAACTCTAACTTTCTGCTCAACAACCTTTACACCTGCCATGTACAGACATTTACTCAAAGAAGATCTGAAGGGACACCACCCTGTCAAATGTGCCACTGTCCTCTAGCCCTAAAGGGGGCAAAGCACTCCACCACAACTCACAGGATGTTTGCCAAGGGACAAAATGTTGAGGAAGTTCCAGGCATGAATTTGCGGCTAAAAAATAATCGGGGTCCAAATATGCTCTGGAACTGGCCTCTTAAGATGTTCCTGTTCACGAGTTATCATTTATTGCTACAGTCTCACTAGGTTTTTGGAACTATACATAAAAGTATAATACCTTCATCAAAACTATAAAACTGTCCCCACAGAACAGCGCAAAGCACAGCTAGCCTGAGGCAATGTTTCTGTGTTATCACGAAGCGTGCTTGGGCTCCACAACCATTTTCACAAGCTATGCCCACAGCCCTCAGAGGTGTCCTTGTACTTTCCCTCTGAGGCTATAGACTAAGTCACAGAGCAGGGAATTTAGTGGGGGCATATGGCACTCAGACCTCTTGAGAGCATAATAAGTTGTTTGTGATCACCACCAAGTTTCCTTTTTCCACCAGCATTTAAAAAAAAATTTTTTTTTTTGAGACAGAGTCTCACTGTTACCCTGGGTAGAGTGCTGTAGCATCACAGCTCACAGCAATCTCAAATTCTTGGGCTTGAGCAATCCTCTTGCCTCGGCCTCCCAAGTAGCTGGGACTACAGCAGCCCACTACCATGTCTAGCTGGTTTTTCTATTTTAAGTAGAAACAGGATCTTGCTGTTGCTCAGGCTGGTACTGAATGACAGAGCTCAAGCAACCCACCTACCTCAGCTTCCCAGAGTGGTAGAATTACAGGCGTGAGCCACTGCACTACCACAGCATTTTAAGATTTTAAACATTTCGTTTGCTGCCTAAATGGCTATGTGGCCCCTGAGAGAAGCCTGCTTAAAACATTCCCCTGAGATTTAGGCCTTATACTAGCAATAACCCACAGATCCTGACGCCCCAAAGCTGGCTATTCCCCAGCAGCAGCACCCTAGCCTCTGAATATTTCTGAACAGCCTGTGACAACAGAGTTTTTGTGTGTGTGTGTGTGGGGGGGGGAATGGAAAGGGAGGAGTAGGGAGGACACTGAGGCAGGAAGGGACCTTGTTGGAGAAGGTGTTTACCCAGAAGGGCTGAGAGGCACAGGGGCTCCCATCAGATGCTGCAAGTCCCAAATGAGATTAGAGTTGAGAAGTCAGACAGACAGAATATAAGAGGAGCAAGAGAGAAGGTGGGAAAAGCAAATGGAGAACAAGCCGCCACGGGCCGGCACCGGAGCGGGTGGAAGTGTGAGTGTGAACTTCCTTAAGAAGCTCAGGGCATGTGATCTGAGAGTGCACCGAGAGATTAACTAAATGATTAAAAATGGGATATAATATTTCTTGAGTGTTCACTATGTGCCAGGAACTCAGTATGTGTCAGAAACTTGCTCCATGCTTGCAAATAGCAGAGCCAAGAACTGAGCCTGGCTCTTTTAACCACTGAGGCCCATACTTGCCATATCACAGGCCCAGAAAAACAGAGCATCACTGGAGGTGCTTATTTGTGGTAAAGCCAGGAGGACAGACAGACATTGACCCCAATCCCAGACAGCTGTAAAACGAGGGGAATCCATGGCTGAGCCCAGCAAGGTCTCATGACCACAGCTGGTATTGCTGGGAGATGGTGATGGGGCTGCACTGGAGAATCTCCTGGAAAGGGATCTCACACACTCCCGGAGCTGAGTTAATCGAGATGAATTACACATTCACTTTACCTTCGGGTCTTCCCTCCACTTCTTTGTGGTAAATTATTTTCTGCTGTGACAAAACAAACATTGAGAGAAAAAGGAAAGAATTTAATTTTAGGAGAGAAAGTGATTGTTTCAGGTCTGTTTCTCCTTTTACATTATTCTTAAAATATGTGCTGTCACTTACTGGATTCAGAGACTCCAAGCTCATCTCATCTACAGAGAAGTGAATTTACCAGTGAAGGGAAGAATCTTGGCTTCTCCAGCATCTCCATACAGAGAAAGACACCAAAGACCTCAGATATTAAACACACTGGACCTGGTGGCAACTCCAATATGGGCTAGTTTTATAGCTACCATGTCATAAATTTTCTAAGCCTGACCCCGTTTTGCTACAATGCATGGGACACTAGGATAATTGCATGAGTCTGGCAGGAACCACTTAATCATACTCTGCCAGTTTATTTTATTTTTTAATTTATTTTTTAATTTTTTTATTAAATCATAGCTGTGTACATTAATGGAATTATGGGATACAATGTGCTGGTTTTATATACAATTTGAAATGCTTTCAGCAAACTAGTTAACATAGCCTTCACCACATTTTCTTAGTTATTATGTGAAGACATTTATATTCTACACTTAGTAGATTTAACATGTACCCTTGTAAAATGCACCATATGTATGGTCCCACCAATTACCCTCCCTCTACCCATCCTCCTCTTACCCCTCCCCCTCCTCTTTCCCCTTCATTTTGGGCTGTAGTTGGGTTATAGCATTCATATGGAAGTGTGGGTGCTTATAAATTGGTTTCATAGTAGGGTCGAATACATTGTATACTTTTTCTTCCATTCTTTGAGATACTTTGCTAAGAAGAATATGTTCCAGCTCCATCCATGTAAACATGAAAGAGATAAAGTCTCCATCTTTTTTTTAACATTGCATAATATTCCATGGTGTACATATATCACAATTTATTAATCCATTCATGGGTCGATGGGCACTTGGGCTTCTTCCATGACTTAGCAGTAATGAATTGGGCTGCAATGAACATTCTGGTGCAAATATCTTTGCTATAAAGTGATTTTGGTCTTCTGGATATACACCTAGTAGAGGAATTGCAGGATTGAATGGCAGGTCTACTTTCAAATCTCTAAGTGTTCTCCAAACTTCTTTCCAAAAGGAACATATTAGTTTGCATTCCCACCAGCAGTGCAGTGCCAGTTTATTTTAAAATGGAGATACTGTGCCCAATATCATAACAGAATGTATCACACTACATTAGAACTAGCTGTCTGGAAACAAGCTTGTGTCACTACCAGTGCTGATCACCCTGTGGTTAGTCAATGCTTTCTCTTCCAGACTCAGCTCTAACAACCAGCCAAGGAAGCCAAGCTCTGAACCCTGAATTGGAAAGGATCCCAAATAAAATATCTCTTAGACCCCTTCTAACTCTGAGATTTGGCCTTGGCTATTTTTAATTGATGTTCCTCTTGGTTTCCGGGTCCCTACATGAAATGTTAAAGTCTGTGGCTTAACAAGTGCCTTGTAAACAGGACAATGATCTCCCTTGGTTTATAATTACTTCCCCCACTTACAGACATCTAAGTCAATGATACTACAGAGCCTGGGGCCTTCACTTTAGATCTTTCCTCCGGCCAGCCTCCTTGACTGCTAACCTATACTGGGTCTTTGCATTATATTGATCATTATCTGGACTGATGGCTTTCAAAAGCATTTCATTATCTATACATGAGCTATTAGCTTCCCCAATACTCATTTTCATGTTATTTTCAAGATAGATAATAGGTCTTCCTAAAAGAAAGTCTTCTGTTGTTTATCCTCTTCCAATAGCTCTTTTCATCTCTGAAGAAATTAAAGTAATACTGGTCTTCTGAAAAATAACGTGATACACTGGGGTTTTGTTTTCATGGCCCTGTACACATTCTTTAAACAAATGCCAACATGACTAAAGGAATGCCAATGTCCAGATGTTAATGTTTCCTTTTTTTTTTTTTTTTTGAGACAGAGTCTCACCATGTTGCCCTCAGAACAGTGCCATAGTGTCACAGCTCACAGCAACCTCAAACTCCCAGGATTAAGCAATTCTCTTGCCTCAGCCTCCCAAGTAGCTGGGACTATAGGCACCCACCACAACTCCCAGCTATTTTTTGGTTGTAGTTGTCATTGTTGTTTGGCAGGCCCGGGCTGGGTTTGAACCTGCCAGCTCCGGTATATGTGGCCGGCACCCTAGACACTGAGCTACAGGTGCTGAGCCTAATGTTTCAATTTTTTTGCATAGGATCTAGGAGGAGCTACACATTTTTTCAGGTCTACTCTTTCAGTGCAGGGTGGGGCTCTCCAATTATGTGGGAATAAGATAAGGAAGAAACACTAATCTTAAAGATAAGAAAAAGACTTATTTCTAGAAAATAGCCATGTACCTGTATCTGATGCCTTTTTGACAATTTTGGGGTACTTCTGAAATTTTATAAAATAATAGCTTTCATATTCCATTAAAATAGTTTCAAGATCAACGTTGTCACAAACTTCAAAGTGTCGTAATCCCAGTTTAGTTTCTTGCTCCAAAGCATTAGCCGTATCAATATATCTGGCAGTTGCACAGAAGAAGGAAAAACAATTAACTCCAGATAAAAAGAATAAAGACAGGAATTACAAGTCCAAAGAGATGTAGCAAAAGATTAAGCCTATAGAAAATAGTCCATTAGATGAAAACTGGTACATACATGGGAGCTTTGACTGCAAAGAGCCCCACATGCATTACATAATCCAAATATCCAAATATTGACTCTCAAAGTAGTTGCCTCTGGGAGCTGCATACTTATCTGGGGATGTTACCACTGTTCAAAATGTTTTTGGAAGTGCTTAAAAGTCAAATAAATGAATTAACTAAGTCTAGTAAGAAAATATCTTGTAATTTTTTATTCATTTTTAGCTAAAAATGGGTATTCGCCCAACTTGATTACCTCTTCCTTCACCAATATTCACTTTATTCACCAATTTAAGGTAGCATTTGGCAATAGAGAAACCTCAAATTCACCCTCAAAAGCAATGTTTGTTATTGTTGAGGCAATTCAAATGAACATGTCATGACTTCTGAAGGAAATTCCAAAGATATGTCTAGCAACATAACTGAGGAAACTTACTATAAGGAGACAACATCCACTTGGCTACATTATTGATTTTTTAGACATTTTTTAATCAGTCATACATTATACTTAAGGGTGCTTCTGTATGTAAGTAGCATCTTTAATCTTGGTTCTTTGCTATTATTTTTAACTTGCTCAGCTGCAAAGCTGTCCACTTGAAGTGCTCTTAGCATTAGAAACAAGGGCTTTGTCTCAAAATATTCTAAAAGTAGAAAGACTTTCTAGGTCTTAATTTTTAATTGTTCGTGTTTTTCTTTTCTTTTTTTTCTTTTTTTAGACAAAATCTCACTCTGTTGCTGAAGTTAGAGTGCTGTTGTGGTGTCAGCCTAGCTCACAGCAACCTCAAAATCCTGGATTCAAGCAGTCCTCCTGCTTCAGCCTCCTGAGTAGCTGTGACTACAGGAATCTGCCACAATGCCTGGCTAATTTTTCTATTTTTAGTGGAGGCAGGGTCTTGCTCTTGTTCAGAGTCGCCTTGAACTCCTGACCTCAAGTGATTCTCCCACCTTGGCCTCCCAGAGTGGTAGGATTACAGGCTTAAACCACTGTACCTGGCCTAATTTCTAGTTCTTAATTTCTTTTAAAACCAGTGACCTCTCCAGAAAGGTATGCACACCTGCAAATATGCACAAAAATAAGCATATAATTTCAAGGGCTCATATAAGAACCCCCAGATTAAGAATTCCTACTGCAGGTTAACATTCTTTTTGTTGAATTCTAATCTAGAAAGGTAGAAAGAGAAAACTTTCATTTTTATTATGCTCTCTTCTCCATACCAGACTCAGATGAGTTGGAAAATTGAACTTGCTTAAAATAGGTTGCCATGATTATTTCCAATGACCTTGAAATGGATTTATCTCTCCCAAGCTAATTTTAAAGAATTTGCAAACCACAGGCAGCTTCTCTATTTATTGATGTCTCATGAGGCTTCTATATCTTATGGCTTTTTTTTTTTTTTTTTTTTCCGAGACATGTTCTTGCTCTGTTGCCTGGGCTAGAGTGGCGTCTAGCTCACTGCAGCCTCGAACTCCTGGACTTAACCTATTCTCCTGCCTCTGCCTCCTAAAGCTGGAACTATGGGAACATACCACTAGGCCTGGTTATTTTTTTTCTAATTTTTTTTATAGAGACAAGGTCTCAATATGTTGCTCAGGCTAATCTCAAATTCCTGGCCTCAATAAATCATCCTATGTCAGCCTCCCAGTGTGCCAGGCTTATATTATGTCTTAATCCCCATTTTACAGAGAGGAAAACTAAATCAGTTTTTATTTTTTTAGTATGGAGTAACATATGTTCATTTAAGAAAGACGTAGAAAATGCAGATAAATCTAAAAAAAATTCTACCACTCAGAGATAATGACTAACACTTCTTTTATCTTCCTAAACTTAAAAAATGACTAAATGCATACCCATAAGTACATATATGTACTTTTAAAACAAATATGTAAACTAAATATGTAAGTAAAGATGGAAGATGGAAATATGGTATATAGATTGCTTGCGGTCTTTACAGACATCACATTATATTCTGAACTCTTTCCAAGATCATGGAGTTAGGACTTAAGTAAAAATTATATGAATAGATTATTGCAGGCTCCATGTCTCAGAAACTAATTGGTCAGGGGAACAAAACTGCTTTTGTGTGTTCCTATTACACTGAGCTTGAATAAGTTCTGAACTTGAAATAGCTGACAGGAGGAGCTAGAGGTTCTTAGAAAAGTGACAAGGTAGGGCTTTTGGACAAGTAGTGTGCAGTGGTGTGCAGTAGTGTGCAGTGGTGTGCAGTGGTGTGCAGTAGTGTGTAGTGGTGTGCAGTGGTGTGTGGTGGTGTGCAGTGGTGAGCTGTAATGGACAAAACACAGGATGGAGATGAGGAGGTTGTTAACACCGCTCAGGCCCGTGACCCTCCATTGCCTGCTGGCACCAGTTCTCACTTGAACATTCAAACTCTGCTCTTTCTGTTTACTTTATTGTTCTATTTACTTGTGCCCCTTCTTCCTCTGTGCATTTGCCTGGAAAGTTCTGACCCATCACTTCTGTTTATTCATATTCTACACCTTTCAAGACCAGCTCAAGTCACCTTCTCTACAAAGCTTTTCCTGATTGTGTGTTCCAACCTGCACTAATCTATCCTCTTTGCTGAATTTGTAGCACTTTGTAAAAGGCAGGTCTCATTTTTGTTACATTGCTGTGTCCTTGAAAGTACCTCTAGTTCACTTTTAATCTTGATAATTCACTCATAGTCCCTTCAGCTCGTCTCAGGAAAACCATCTACTCCAGAATTTTCACTGATATACAAAGAGCCATCTCGTGGCAGGAAGGGGAAATGCATGCCTTGTAAGCATACAGTAATCTCTTGGCCATAAGGACAAGAGTTAGCTATGCTTGACTTATTTGTTACCTTTTCTGATACAATTTCTGTAACACAAAATATATTACGATAAATATCAAGGGTTATCTTTGTAAATGGCTTTGTCTTGCTTTCTAATTATTCTACCCATCTACATTCTAGTAAATTCTTCATTGGCTATTTAATAATATTTATTGAGCATCTATTAATACAGTGCTAGGGCCTGGCATGGTGCATTCAGGTGTTATAAATTAACTAATCTATAAAGGTAGCATTCTAAAAGTGTTCTGTGGAAAACTAGCCTCTAAAGATGGTCTGACAACAAATGGTTCCTTACCCAAACAGGTTCACAAAACCCTGAATACTGTGACCCTAATATAAAGATATCCCCATTGCACATAGTAAATTAAATAGTCCAAGAAGTCCTGAAATAAGGACCCATATTTACCTTAGTTTAACCCAATGTTTGCCAAGCTTACTTGACCACAAAAAGTAACATCTTAAAGTAATACCTATCAACATTTTGGAAAACTACCATTCCAGGTGTCACACACACTTAGAAAATGCTTCCTGGAGGTATTTTAACTCAGGGTTCTTTGGATGGAGTTGAGAATCCATAAAAAGATGAAATCATGTCAGGCAGGGTTGTTAGTGCTTTGGGAAGACAAGGTGGGAGGATTGCTTGAGGTGAGGAGTTCAAGACCACCCTGAGTAAGGTTAGCAAGACCCCAACTCTACAAAAAACAGAAAAATTAGCCAGCATGGTGATGTGTGCCTGGAGTCCCAGCTACTCACTTGGGAGGCTGCTGAGCAGGAGGATTGCTTAAGCCCAGGAGTTGGAGGTTGCAATGAACTATGATGACACCACTGTACTCTAGTCCAGGTGACAGAATAAGACCCTATCTCAAAAATAAAAATTAGCCAAACTCATATTCCAGTGCTTAAAGTCCTTTGTTGAACCACGTTGGGTATTAAAGAATAAAATCCAAATCCTATCTCCTCCATAGTAACAATAGCACGCACTCATACAAGCTTTGTTGTCAGACACTATTCTAAGAATGTCACATATTTAATCTTCATAATAATAATATGTACCTGATATTTAACCATCCTCCCTTACCTCATTTTATAAATGAGGAAACTAAAGCACAAAGATAATAAGCAACTTGTCCAAGGCCACAGGTTAGCGAAAGGTAGAGTGGAAACTTGAAATAAAACAGTCTGTCTCCTAAGTTTGTGTGCTTGTTCAAGAAGCCTTCTCTTGCACAACTACCCACAGCCCTGTCTTAGAGTAGACACTTGGCACCCTCGTACACTGTCCTTCTCAGGTGACTAGTGAGTAGTGCACAACAGCCCATTGCCCAAACACAGATGGCCTGGCTTCTCAAGTTCAGGAGCACCCTCATATTCCGGATGGGGAAACAGAGACACAGAGAGACCAAAGTCAGCACCACTCTGACTCTTGATTCCAGCCCACTGCCAGGTGTGGATACAGATTTAGTAGCTGAGCACTAAATGAGCTGATGGCCTACCGCTAATCATGAGAAGGGGGCACTCATTTCCCTCGTCTGGGATTAGTGGGGATGTGGTAATAATGAGACATTTTCTCAATAAAATTTATATCCCCAACACCAAAAAAAGAAGGCTCCAATAAAACCATGTCTTTCAAAGTAAGTAAAGTAAGGAATTATCCTGTGTTAAAGGTGCAACCCTTTAACAGTTCATCACATTTACTAAAAATAAAAGTCATTCTCAAAATTCTGATATGGTGTTACGAGAAAGGCCACATTTTGCAATAAAAAAGCTTAAGGGGAGAACATAAATCAGATAACCCATTAACCAAATGGTTACCAAATGCATACATCTAAAACTTTGGCAAAAAGGAAAGAAAGAAAGAAAAAGAAAGGAAGAAAGAAAAAAAGCCCTCAGATCCTTCAATGACTTAAATAATTTTTAAAATTCTTAAGTAAAATTGTAGAGATTTCATTTTCTTTAAAAGATCAACATTCCAAAAATAAAAACTCTAAAATAAACATGGCCCTCATACACTTTGATTTTTCTGAGGTAATCTTTAAGCAAAAGCAATTGTTTAACATTGGAACAGAGGAATAAGGACGTTAAAGCAGGGGTCCTCAAACTGAGGCCCATGGGCCACATGAGGTGGTGGGATTGTATTTGTTCCTGTTTTGTTTTTTTACTTCAAAATAAGATATGTGCAGTGTGCATAGGGATTTGCCCTTCCTTCCTTCCTTCCTTCCTTCCTTCCTTCCTTCCTTCCTTCCTTCCTTCCTTCCTTCCTCCCTCCCTCCCTCCTTCACTCTCTCTCTCTCTCTTTCTTTACCAAATGGTTACCAAATGCATGCATCTAAAACTTTGGCAAAAAGGAAAGAAAGGCCCTCCAACAGTCTGAGGAACAGTGAATTGGCCCCCTGTTTAAAAAGTTTGAGGACGCATGTGTTAAAGCCTTTCGGATCAAGACAGGCCTGGGAAGTGCTACCACTTAGAGCTAGGTGATATCCTAACTCCTCTAAACCTCAGTTTCTTCGAGTATAAAATAAGAAGCCAGGTGTGGTGGCTCGTGCCTGTAGTCCCAGCTATGCAGAGGCTGAGGTGAGAGGATCACTTCAACTCAGGAGGCTGCAGTGAGCTATGATGATACCACTGTACATCAGCCTGCATGACAGAGTGAGATCCTGTCTCTAAAAAAGAAATAAAATAATGGCTCTGCCCCTATAGTTCAGTGGCTAGGGCACCGGTCACATGCACCAAGGCTGGCGGGTTCAAATCCAGCTGCGGCCTGCCAAACAACAATGCCAACTACAGCAGGAAAATAGGCATTGTGGCAGGTGCCTGTGGTCCCAGCTCTTTGGGAGACTGAGGCAAGAGAAGCACTTGAGCCCCAGAGTTTGAGGTTGCTGTGAGCTGTGACACCATGGCACTCTACCGAGGACAACATAAAGAAAGAAAGAAAGAAATAGGGAAAGAAAAGAAAGAAGGAAGGGAGGGAGGGAGGGATGGAGGGAGAGAGAGAGAGAGAGAGAGAGAGAGAGAGAGAGAGATAAAGAGGGAAAGAAAGAAAGAAAAATAGAGACTCCAAAACCTCTCATAACATTTAAAAGAAAAATCCCTCAAAGTCTCTAAAATAGTTATTCTCTTTCATGGGGCAAATAGGTTTATTTAAAACAGCTGTAGATGGCACAGTTAAGAGAAGGGCTGGGAGCAGTGGTTCACGCCTGTAATCCTAACACTCTGGAAGGCCTAAGGCAGGAAGATCACTGGAGGTCAGGAGTTCAAAACCAGTCTGAGCAAGAGCAAGATCCTGTCTCTACTAAAAATGTAAAAGTTAGCTGGCCATGGTGGTTTGTGCCTATAGTTCCAGCTCTCTCGGGAGGCTGAGGCAGGAGGATTGCTTGAGCCCAAGAATTTGAGGTTGGGCAACAGTTTGGGCAACAGAGTGAGACTCTATTTCAAAAAAAAAAAAAGGAAGGAAGGAAGGAAGGAAGGAAGGAAGGAAGGAAGGAAGGAAGGAAGGAAGGAAGGAAGGAACAAAAAAAAAAAATAAAAAAGAGAGAGAGAGAAACAGTTGCCTCACAACTGCTTCCTACCTTCCTTAACTTTTTTCTTCTTACCTCTCCAGGACTAAGGCAACTGGATTCTAAAAATTGACTTTAAGTTACAGTGGCTCCCTTACTACATATTTTACTAATAGCTACTATGTTCAATGCTCATTAAACTTTTTGGTAAAATACCAATAGCTGGTTGATGCTTCCTGTTCTAACTCTGCATTCCTCTATACCAGCACTACTGACATTTAAAGCTTGATAATTCTTTGTTGTGGGGACTATCTTGGGCATGACAGGTTGTTTGGCAGTATCCCTTGCCTCTCTACCTACTAGATGCCAGTGTGACAGCCAAACAGAACTCTAGGCATTGCCAAACATTCCCCAAAGTTTTTAAGCCCTTAGCCTGAAACCTGAATGTTTTGTTCCTGGGTTGAAAATTAAAAAGAAAGGATAGTTTAAAATAGAGAATGCCTTTCACATTTTGTGGATCAGCTCTCTTCCTCTCGTACTGCACAGCAGAGCACAGCAAACTCATTGTAAATGCTTGTGTGTTTTCAGTGAGGTAGACGGCCAAATTCAAAAGCTTCCAAATTTCCTCTCTTAGCCAGTTACGCAATGGGAATTACAAAGAAGAAAAAAGTTGGTTTTAGATGTCCACATGACACATATGTAAATAAAGTATTTTTATTTTGAGGAAAAGAATATTGATCCGAGAGTCATCTCTGTGTTGCCCAGGCTGGTCTCAAACTCGTGGGATCATGTAATTTTCCCACCTTGGCCTCTGAAAGTAGTTGAATTATAGGTATGAGCCACCCCACCCAGCAGGAGTTCTACTTTCTGCTTGGTTTTTCTGAAAATATAAAATTGCTCTTTTGAAAAAGTCTATTAATTGTTTTTAAAAATGCAGATCTGGAAAAGTGGAGATCAGAGGAAGAGAGAAATCATCTCTGTAAATACTTGTAACATAACATACCCCTCTTGTGTTAAATAATGCAAAATCAAAATGAGAAGATTTTTTCGTCGTGCTTCTATCCTCATCTTGCACTGTGAACAAAGAAAAAAATTTAGATAGAATGACAGTGAGCAATAACACTGAGCTTTTATAGCAAGAAACCCTTCAAGGTAAATGTAACCTGTCAAAACCAAGCAGCATGAATTAAAGGTTAGAAAGCAGTTTGAAGTCTCTAAGGCTATATAAAGTTGTTTTCTGTTGTTATTGTCTTCTTAAAGCTGCCTTCTTGATTATAAACTTAAGGGACAATGATTTGAATTAGGATTGTACTTTATCAGTTGGGGCTTTTACTGCTAAGCCAATTAGCCCTTTATTGCTTATAACCATGAAGAAACAAACATACACCCTCTTAGTATTTGGACTAGTTTTAAAAAATTATTTAAAAAAGGTAATCACCTGTGAGTCAAAAATCAGCTGTGAAAATGCAGGCACTCATCTGCTACTATGTCTTTAATTCACTCAGAGTCTGAATCAGTCCCTAAGATAATGCAAATATGAGTCACCACAAACCATCCCGGAGTGACTCCACAGCCAAGCATTTAAAATAGCCACTGAGAATAGCAGAGGCCATAAAGGAACAATTCCTACACAATAAGGTCCTTATTCAAGCTGAATGTATCTGTACATTTATTCACAGTGTTAATGAGCTACATTTAGGAATCTGGCATCTCAAATTCCCCTGAAATGCCAATACTTTTCTTATTTGAAAACAACTTACATGTCTTTATCTAAGGAGAACAGAGGTAAGAATTGTAAAAAGCAATTAGCCCTGCCCTCCCCCATCCCCCCGTGGCTCAAATCATGTCATAAAATCTATACACGAACACTTATATTTATGACACATATGAATACTTTTCAGACATTCATCCAGCGCTTTCTTAAAATTAATGTAATAAAACTAAAACATGTATACATACATATAAATAAAATATAACTATATATTTTCCTTTTTAAGTTGCTTTTTATTGCAGAAAATATACATAACATAAAATTTACCATTTTAACCATTTTTAAGTATACATTTCTGTGGCATTAAGTATGTTCACATTGTTGGGCAACCATCACCACCACCTATTCCCAGAACTTTTTCATCTTCTTCAACTGAAACTTTGTTGAAGAAGTGGGGACACTAAATCCAAATTCTCCCTGACATTAGCCCCTGGAAGCTACCTTTCTACCTCCTGTCTCTATAAATTTGCCTATTCTAGATTCCTCATTCTAGAATCACACAATATTTGTCCTTTTATGATGGGCTTATTTCACTCAGCACAATGCCTTCAAACTTCCTCCATGTGGTAGAATATGTTAAAATTCCCTTCCCTTTTAAGGCTTAAAATAATAATATTTAACAATATGCTATCAAATTTTGAAGAAAAATAATATTCTTCTGCCCCTCTCCATTATTCCACCCATCCTGTCTCACACCCTAGAGGCAACAACCTTAATTATTTTTAGCCATTTCTTCTTATATTTACTTCCATTGTTTCTAAATAATATATTCCTGTGTCATGATATATGCATGTTAGGCATTATTCTCTTCCTGTTAAGGTAGATGAGAATTAAGCTGTCTTACACCCTTCTCAACCCATCCTCCCCTTATAATGAGTTCAATATTCATTTTATGTTATTAGGACCATGTAAATATTGTTCGCTACTAATTCAAAAAGTATCACAGTTATTTTCCATTCCCATATAACATTATTTTTCCTGGAATGAATAATTATCTCACTTTTACTAGGTTACTTTTCAACATTAGCTGTACAACTTCTCACATCATCAGATACATCAGATTATGTGTCCATTACATACATTGCTTTCCCCAGAAGACTCCAACCTCTTGTTGCACTCTAGAAGGGTGATCTTAGATCCACTGTAGGTGCTCCTTCTGGGATTTCTCTTTGAAATTATCCTGCACTAGATCCTCTAGAAATTGAATCTTTCCATTTTACATTTGTTTTAAAAGCCACACTCTCTTCAGTAAAGATATATAGGAGATCGGGGTGGTGCTCGTGGCGCAGTGGATAGGGCACTGGCCCTATATACCGAGGGTGGCAGGTTTAAACTCAGCCCCGGCCAAATTGCACCAACAAAAAAAGATAGCCAGGCGTTGTGTTGGGCACCTGTAGTCCCAGCTACTTGGGAGGCTGAGGCAAGAAAATAGCCTAAGTCCAGGAGTTGGAGGTTGCTGTGGGCTGTGTGATTCCACAGCACTCTACCAAGGGTCATGGAGTAAGACTATTTCTCAAAAAAAAAAAAAAAAAAAAAAAAAAGATATATGGGAGATAAAAGCTGTTGAGAATTTACATGCCTCCAAGAGTCTTTTTTTTTTCCCCCCACACTTCTGGACTGCCTTTGACAGGATGATTTAGAAATTAATGAATTCATAATAATACTGAGTACATTGGATATTTTTTCTTCCATTCTTGAGATACTTTGCTAAGTAGGATATGTTCCAGCGCCATCCATGTAAACGTGAAAGAGGTAAAGTCTCCATATTTTTTTAAGGCTGCATAATATTCCATGATATACATATACCACAATTTATTCTCCTTTAAACATGATAATTTGAAAAGGCATAACATTACCATTCCTATTCCTGATCCTTGAATGTACTGTGATTTTTCTTCTAAGGAAAAAATTTTAGGGGAATTCTGGGAAGATGGCAACCCTAGTCAGAGGCTCCTGAGCAGAGGAAGAAAAACTGGATGGACTCAGACTCTAGGAAGCCAGAGATGGGGAGCTGAGCCAAGAACGAAGTTCGGCAAGCTGTAACTCCAAGGAAGAGCATTCAAGAAAACAAATTACAGGTACAAAGCCTATTGACTAGAGGACAGGAGATCCCCTCCCCCAAGCAGGAGGCCTGTCACAGGATATCTGCGAATGAGCAGGGAACAAAAGACCTCTCATTTTACCTCACTGGAGAGAGCTGCTAAACTCCAGGTCTCTTTCTCCACGGAGGTTCCACTTATGAACCTAGACACCACCCTGCCAAGCATAAAATTGAACAGATATTTCCAAACTCCAAGTCTACCCTTTCCCCCTTGCATGGCGGTCTGAAGTTCTGCCCCCCTGCAGAGCATAGAGTGTTTGTCTTGTCCTGAGAGACTTGGGCATAGTGTGGACCGCCAACCATCAGGATGGAATCTGTGACTAACCTAATAGGGAAGAAATAGGGTGTGGGAAGAAAGGGACACTTAATAGGAGGAGGAGAAGTCCCTTGGTTATGACTACGCTCAGCCAGTGGTAGTTTTGACCCTCAGTTCGGGCTGTATCTGGCAGGACGGGGTGCAGAACTCCCGGCTCTGATGGCACTCACAGCAGGAGAGTGGTTGCCCTGTGTGGACTGAGTTTGGCAGAGAAGACTGGTCCCTGCTGCGCCTGCAAGCAGAGGCTTGACAGGCATGGACTGCGACCTGAAAGCAAGGGCATGGTCTCCCGATTCCAAAAGAACCCTAGAGCCATGGCTTGCTGGATGTGAACTGAACCCTGAGGGCTAGGGCTTGCTCCACTGCCTCCAGTGGGAGCAGAGGCTTACCAGGTGAGGACTGAGACCTGCAGGTGGAGTGTGGTGCCCTGACTCTAACAGAGCCTGAGAACAGAGGCTTGCCAGGCAGTGGACTAAGACTGGCAGACAGGGCATGGTCCACTGAGTCCAACTGATCTGACAAGTAGAGACTAGCTGTGTGTGGACTGAGACCAGAGGGCAGGCCTAGTGCCCTGACTCCAACAGAGCAGGCAAAGAGAGGCTTGCCTGGCAGTGGACTGAGACTGGCAAGGTGGGGCAGGCGTGGTCCTCTGACTCTATCTGGTCTGGCAAGCACTACTCCAGACCCTACTCCAGAGGCTAGCTGTGTGTGGACTGAGACCAGTGGGTGGGGGCGTTGCCCCTGGCTCCAGCTGGGCCTGTGAGCAGAGAAGCAGATAATAGTGTGGACTGACTCTGGTGCGTGGGAGTGTGCATCCCTGGCTCCAATTGTGCTTTGAATCCCTTTGCTTTGACTTGTCCTTGAATCCCTCTATGTTGGGCAGGGTTTGCACTGCCAGAGACAATTTAGTTGAAATCGTGTCTGGGGCTGTCCACTCTGGGACATTCTGAGGTTGACCTTTGAAGTTCTGTAATGGAAAAGAACTGAAGGGTGGGGGATGAGTGCCACAACTGTTTGAATCTCTTCACAATTGAGATTTAAATCTAATAGTGTGGTTTCTTAGGATAGGGTAGAGGTTGGCTGATATCAAAACAGAGCTAGCCTGCACTATCTCACCAAGTTCAGAGTCTCTGGCCAAAACTCTGAAAGGGGCCTTTGTAAGGTTGTAGAAGGTTAGTCACAATTACAAAGCCTAGTCCTTTGGTAAGGGGCTATCTCTACTACCTGGGAACCCCAATTCAATCTCACCCTACCAGTTCTAATAACCAAACAGTGGAAAATAAACATGGTGTGGACCTAACAGAAGAACTCTGGCAACATGAATAACCAGAGTAGATCAACCCCTCACCCCACCCCCAAGAAATGACAAAGGAGATACAACTAAAGATGCCATGCACAGACAAATGGCGGCAATGTCAAAAACTGAATTCAGAATATGGATTACAAATAAGATAAACAGAATGGAAGAAAAGATGGAAATTGAATTTCAAAGAGTAGTTCTAAAGTTGTCTCAAGAAATTAATGAATTCAAAGCCCAAGTCACAAAAGATATGGACATAATGAGAAAAGAGGTTGCAGAGCTCAAGGAAATGAAAAAGTTAGTTGAAGAGCTCCAAAACACAGTAGAATCTATCAGTAATAGAGTTGACCAGGAAGAAGAAAGGATCTCTGAAACTGAGGACAAAGCTTTTGAATGTTCCCAAACACTCAAAGAGGCAGACAAATGGAGAGCAAAAACTGATAAGTCCATGAGAGACTTGTGGGATTACTCCAAAAGATCAAACATTTTTCTTATAGGAATTCCTAAAAGAGAAGAGGATGATCCTAAAGGTACAGATGCTCTACTTCAAGAGATTTTGGAGAATTTCCCAAGCATTGCAAGAGATACAAGAATGTCAGATAGCAGACAGTTTCAGAACCCCAGCAAGACTCAATTCAAATAAAGCATCTCCTAGACATATTGTGATTAACTTTGCCAAAGTTAAGATGAAGGAGAAAATTCTGCAAGCAGCCAGACATAAGAAAAGCATCTCCTACAAAGGGAGAAATGTCAGAATAACTGCAGATTTCTCAGCCAAAACATTTTTAGCAGGAAGAAGATGGTTGTCAACCTTCAATTTCTTAAAACAAAACAACTTCCAGCCCAGAATCCTCTATCTAGCTAAACCGAGTTTCATTTGCAATGGAGAAATCAAATACTTTTATGACATAGACATGTTGAAGAAATTTGCATAACTAAACCAGCTCTCTTGGATATTCTCAGGCCCATCCTCCACAACAACCAGTGCAATGCTCTACCTCCAAAGTAAACTCACCCAGAAATTTTTTGAACAAAACCCAACTTCCACAGTGGTGAAAGAATTAAAATTGTCCACTAGACATCAGAAAATTATGACACCCAAAACAACCAGGTTTATCAATTCTCTCAATTAATGTGAATGGTTTAAATTGTCCTCTAAAGAGGCACAGGCTGGCTGACTGGATACATAAACTCAGACCAGATATTTGCTGTATACAAGAATCTCACCTTACCTTAAAGGATAAAAATAGACTCAGGGTGAAGGGATGGACTTGTATAATACAGGCAAATGGAAACCAGAAAGAAGCAGGGGTTGCAATTTTAGTAGCAGATACAATTGGCTTTAAATGAACAAAGATTAAAGAAAGATAAGGAAGGTCACTACATATTTGTCAAGGGAAATGGCCAACATGAAGAGATTTCGATAATTAACATTTATATATCCTACCAGAATGCTCCTCAATTCATAAAGCAGACCCTAATGGATATGAACAACTTGATATCTTCCTGCACT
>CAUYPK010076508.1:0-36783 GCA_963574355.1 Loris lydekkerianus
CGGCTCTTTGCCTCTTATCATTATTTTGTATACTGTGGCTCTTTGCCAAGTTTGGATTTTGTTATGCTGCTTCTGAGGAGGGACCTCTGAGGAGCGATCTCCGAGCGCGTAGTCGAACTTGTTCGCCACCCCTGCACTAGACTGTTTATAGCAGCTCAATTTACAATCGCCAGAACATGCCCACCAACCCAGGAATAGATTAACAAGCTGTGGTATATGTATACCATGGAATACTATTCAACCACTAAAAGAGATGGAGACTTTACATCTTTTGTATTAACCTGGATGAAGGTGGAACACATTATTCTTAGTAAAGCATCACAAGAATGGAGCAGCAAGAATCCAATGTACTCAATTCTAATATGAAGGCAGTAGATGATCTAACATAAAGGGAGAAGGTAGAGGAATTAGAGATTGGGAAGAGAGGAGAAGGGACAGGAATGAGGGGTTACAGTGTATGACACACCTCTTGGGGGCAGGACACAATTACAAGAGAAACTTTACCTAACAACCTCAATCAGCATAATCTAATTCTTTGTACCCTCAATGAATTCCAAACAAAAATTAAAAAGAAAAAAAGAAAGAATTTTAATTTAAAAAAAGAGAACTTAATGAGTCATAAGTGTGTTATTATTAAAGATGTTAGCCCATAATTAAATTCTCAGAAAGTGGAAGAAATTCAATTTTTACTTTTTTGCATAAGAACATCTTAACACTGTTATAACAGGGATATGGCATTTTTTCTTATATCTAAACTATCATCATCTATTTGCTATGCTACATCTTTTTTCATTCCCAATATAGTTACCTTTTAAAAAAAGAAAAGTAGAGGACAGCAATTGAAAAAGACTTCTGAATATACCTTAAGGAAAGAGACAGATATTCTTTTAATCTTATATGACCCCTAATGTTCAATGCCTATGTTTGGGACACACTCCACAGTGAAAGATGTTTCAGTTTTGTTTCGTTTTGGGGTCTTTTGGGTTTGTTTATTTGTTTGTTTGTTTGTTTGTTTTTCACTATCTGGAATTGACCAGAATCTTAAAGAAAAGAAAAGTGTCTCATGAAATCTGTACTGTCTCTGGTAGTACATTTTCTACTCCTTCCTCTGATCTATGTTACATAAAGCTTACTTCATAGATTAACAGCATTGGTATCACTTGGGAGCTTGTTAAATATGAGGAATCTCAGGCCTGATTCCAGAGCTCTCAATCAAAAATCTCCATTTTAACAAGATCCCTGGGTGATTTGTGTGCACATTAAAGAGAGAAGTAATACTCTGGATACATCTGAATGTCCTCTTCCCTCCTACTCAGCAAACATTAGCCAATATAGAAGACTGGAGAGTTCTGAGCCCAAAGAGGAAGGCATTTTATGCAGTCTCCCTGCCCACAGCCTCTGTCTTCCATTCTACCTGGCCTGCCATTACCAAAAATGGTCCTCCCAAGGTATTATTTGTGTCATGCTCCTTGTGACAGCTATAATAATGTAGTCTTTTTAAGTATTTCTTTCAACTTACAAAGCTCTTTCAAGGAAGTTGTCTGAGTTAATTTTTATAATATTATAAAATAGATCATATTAGTTCCAGATGAGATGCATTCTCAGCACATACCTAAAATCAGTTATAAAAAGCAATAAAATAAAGTCTCTTTTAAAAAGACCTCTAGGGCAGTGCCTGTGGCTCAAAGGAGTGGAACACCAGCCCCATATACCAGAGAAGGCAGGTTCAAACCCAGCCCTGGCCAAAAACTGAAAAAAAAAAAAAAAAAATCCCACATTAAGTATAACACTCCTTCCCCCATTCTCTTGCTCCAATCTTCAATTATTCTCCCCTTTATATCTTAAAAAATCCAACATGGTGACATATCTGGCCCCACTGATGTCTCCTATCAGACCACCCACTATATCAAAGCCAACCTTATGAGCTGGCCGCACAACTCAGATGTACTTATTCAGCCTTTCTTATTCACACATATCCCTTTCTGATAAACCCATATCATTACAAGTTTTTTTAATGTTGCTAAAGAGCATTGTTATACAAGAGGTCTATCAATCATAGACTATGTCCTAAATTATTCAACATAAATATTTTCAAGATTTGAAATTTCAAAAATTTGGATATGTATTAAGGAATCTTGAAATAATAATACTTACTCTCTTCATTTCCTAGATCCACCTGCTAAGAAGGCCTAGAAAAAAAATGATACCCCATTAGCAATGTGTACAACCAACACCAAGAGCTTTCCAATAACATACAAATTTAAGAAAAGTAGGAGAGGCTCCTTTGAAAATTAATGAATTCCAGTGCTGGAGCTGGAGGGGGGATGCAACACGAACCTTCCTGGAAGATACCAAAAGGTAAGATACAAAATGGTAAGAAAATGCTCAAAAACTACAATAAAAGTGTCTGTCAAAGGAACACATTAAACTAAAACAGCTCCCAATGGCCAACCCATTGTGATTTTATAATTACAAAATTAATAAAGTAATATTGGATTGTAGTCCAAACTATAATGTAATATTCATGAGTAAATATACTCATTTACTGGTATAGGTAAATGACTGGATAAATAAACAAAGGGGAAGACAAAGATCTCATACAAAGGAATTTCAGATAATATATATAGCTTGACGAGAGGGAGCTTAACTTCCCTCCATACACCCTTGAGAGCTGCCTATACTTAATAACTTGCCTCCAAAAAAGCAGGGTATGACAAGAAGCCAAAATTATAACTTTGCATTAAAGTAGAGAAACCTGGTAAACACTGCATTAGTCATGGCTTCATGGTTAATGTAATCAATGATATCTCAAGTTGATAGCACGGACCTTGCTATGAAGGAATGAGAGTGGGGCCTCACCTCTGTGGCTTTCCTTCCCAGGTCCCATAAACCACAGCCTAATTATGAGACATACATCAGATGAAGCCCAAATTGAGGGACACTATTTTAAAAAACTGATCAATACGCCTTAAACTATCAAGATTATCAAAAACAAGGACATTAGGAAAATATATCATTAACCAAAGGCACCAAAGGAGATACCACAACTAACTGTAATATGATATTCTAGATATAATCCTTAAACAGAAACATGGCATTAAGTAAAATGTAGTAACATCTGAATAAAACATAAAATTTAGTTAATAGTTACACATCATTGTTTCTTTAACTGTGACAAATGTATAATAGTAATTAAGATGTTAGCAATAGGGGAACGTTGGTGGCGATAGATGGAAAGTCTCTGTATTATTTTTGCAACACCTTTGTGAAATAAAAGATTCTCTAAAAGAAAATATTTATTTAAATTTGTTTAAGATAAAGAACTAAATATTTTTATTAAGAAACAAAAGCAGAATGAATTTTTCACAAACAGCCCTGCACCATAAAAATATTAGGTAAAGTTCTTCAGGAAAAATAAAAATGATACCAGATAAGAACTAAAAACTATGTTAAGAAATGAAGAGTACTAGAAGTATTCAGTGTATGTTGTAAGCAGAAAAAAAAAAAACAAAAACATTGTTTTCTTCATTTAAAAAATTATTTGCAGGAAAATTAATTGTGTACAATAAGGTATTCTGGGTTTTAACATATGTAGAAATAAAATATGTGGCAACAATAGCACAAAGGAAAAAGAAAATGGAAATATAGTATTTTAAGTTTTTGCACTATATGTGGGGAAATGTTACATTACATGAAAAATTATCACTAATAACCAATAAATTAGATGAAACAGGATCATAACAACAATTAATGCAAAAGAAGGAAACAACAAATATAATAGATTAGGATAATGTACAGATACATCTGTACAGATAATGTACAGAAACTTTTAAGAAAGCACTAAAAAAACACCCCACTAGTGAATACAAAATGGAATACCAACAATGTTAGAATAATCTGAAAGAAGACAGAAAAAGAGGCAAAACAGAACAAAAGTAAATAGATATCACAAATAAAATGAATAGTAGGATGATAGACTTAAATCCAACCTTATCCATAATTATATTAAATGTAAATGGTCTAAACAATGGTCAAAAAAGCAAAATATAACTTTATATTGAAATTTATAATAAACTTTCTTTAAATATAAAGGTAGAGATAGTTTAAACATAAGAGATTGTAATACATAAGAGACAAATTTATTTGGTAGCAGAATTCAAAATATACAGTATATGTAGACACTCTGTCCTCCAAATAAAGAGAACATAAATCTCTACTTTAAAGTGAGCTTAATATTTTTTTCCAAAGACTATCATGCAAAAAGAAAAATGAGTAAACAAACAAAGAAGTAAATATAAAAGGAAGAGAAAAAATATGTACCAGACATTTATTAAGAAATGAAGCAGCTATATGTATATTAATGTCATAAGCTGAATCCCACCTCAAAAAATTTCATGTTAAGCCCCTAAACCCCAGCATCTCAACATGTGACTGTACTTGTAGAGTCTTTAAGTAGGTAACTAAGTTAAACTGAGGTTGATGCAGGTCCTAATCCAACTTGACCAATGTTCTTATAAGAACGGGAGATTAAGACAAGCAGGAAGATGGGGGTGGGGAGGTGGTGGCACAGAGGGATGGCCATATGAAGGTGCAGCAAGAAGGTGGTCACCTGAAAGCCAAGGAGAGAAATGGATGCTATTGGCACCTTCATCTTGGATTTTCAGCCTCTAGAACCGTCAGCAAATAAATTTGTTGTTTAAACCATTGAGTCTGTGTTTTTTTCATTATGACCTCCCTGGTAAACAAATACAATCATTGATTTTACAAAAGTAACAGATGGTAGATTTCAGAGCAAACAATATATATCTCCTCCATTGATGAAGAGAGGTATTTCATAGTGATTAATCTCTCCCTGAGATTCCAATGGTTTTGGGAACTGTGTGGCAGGAACCAGGGCAAGAGTCTAAATATATATTTTTTGTTATATCACAATATTACATTGACTAAAGTCACATAGTAGTATGTTCTCAAGGTTAATACATGTTATATTAATAATATATTATAGGTTTTCTAGGTCATATGTGTGTATATATATATATATATATATACAGTTTTATACATATATAATCATATTAATTTGAGTCTTCTCTTGTTTGTGTTACTCTAGCTATAAGTTTATCAATTTTGTTGATAAATTAGTTAACCAATTTTTAGTTTGTATTGTTTTCCACTGTTTCTCCAGTCTCTATTTCATTTATGACTTTATTCTTTGGCCTTTGTTATTTTTTTGCTTCTGCTAACTTTGAACTTGGTTTCCTTTTTCATATACATATAGTCTCTTGGGGCATGACATTAACCTACTTGTTTGTGATCTTTCTTTTTTCTTTATGTTGGCATTTATCAGTACATATCTTGCATTGACAGTGCTTTAACTGCATCATATAAGTTTTTTAATTTGTTCATTTTCCTTTAAGATATTTTTAATTTCCCTTTTGCTTTATTCTTTTGTCAATTGGTTGTTCAGGAATATGCTGTTTATTTTCAACAAATTTATAATTTTTCTAAGTGTCCTGTTATTGTTAGCTATTTTCATACCATTTAGTCAAAATATTTGATATGGGCGACACCTGTGGCTCAGTGAGTAGGTTGCTGGCCCCATATACCAAGAGTAGCGGGTTTGATCCCTGCCACAGCCAAACTGCAACAAAAAAATAGCTGGGCATTGTGGTGGGTGCCTGTAATCCCAGCTACTTGGGAGGCTAAGGCAAAAGAATTGCCTAAGCCCAAGACCTGGAAGTTGCTATGAGCTGTGACACCACAGCACCCTACTGAGGGTGATAAAGTGAGACTTTGTCTCTAAAAAAAAAAATTTTTCTTTTTATATAACTTCAATCTCCTCAATTTTTTAAGGCATATATTATGACCTAACATATAATCTATCCTAGAGAATGTTTCATATGTACTTCAAACATGTACTCTGTGTCAATTGGAGGAAATGTTCTGCATAAGTTCATTGAACTATATTTTAGAATAAATGTACTAAGTCCGATGTTTCTGTCTTGATTTTCTGTCTGCTGTATGCATTGTTGAAAGTGAGGTATCAATGTTCACAATTATTGTATTGATATCTATTTCTCCCCTTCAAGTTTCTAAATATGTGCTTTATATTATTTATATCAGGTCAACCTGATGTTGTGTGCATACATATTTATGTCTATTATATCCTCTTGTTGGGTTCACCACATTATTATCTAATGACCTTCTCTATTTTTATTTTTTTACTTAAAGTCTATTTAGTCTCAATAAGTACCGATTTCTTTGCTCTCTGTTGGTTTTCCTGTCCATGAAATATCTTGTTTCATCCCTTTTCTTTAAGACTATATGTGTCCTAAAACTGATGTGAGTAGTGTCTTGTAGGCAGCATATTCTTGGGTCTTCTTTTTGTTTTTGTTTTTTTTAATCTATTAACTGAGCCACTCTATGTTTTTTGACTAAACAATTTAATATGCTTACTTTAAAGTAATATTTATCTGCAAGAAACTAGTGTTAACTTTCTTGTTAATTATTTTCTGACTTTTATGAAGATTTTTTATTTCTTTCTCCCTCTTTTGCTGTCTTCCTTTATTTTTTAATGATATTCTGTTGTGGCATACTCTTATCTTTACATACCAGATGTCTTTGCCTTGTGGTTGCCATAAGACTTCCATAAAACACCTTATAGCTATAATAGTATATTTTGGTAAGTTAACTTTGCATATGAAATCTCTATATTTTTATTCTACCTCCCCATAATCTATGTTTTTCTCACAATTTCTAACTTTTTATTCTGTGTATCCATAAACAAATAATCATAACTATACATAGTCACTTGTAATATTTTTGTCTTGCCTTCTTTGTACTAGAGTTATAAGTGATTTACATACATATTACAATATTAGATTATTCTGAATAACTTTAGATTATAGAATATTAGATGAGAATACAGCAGAATATTAGATTATTCTGCTAACTTTATCAACAATGTTTATACTTTTATATATTTTCATGTTACTAATTAGAATCCTTTTGTTTCAGCTTGAGGAAATGCCATTAGCATTCTTATAAGTCTAGTGGTGTAGTGGTAATGAACTTTCTCAACTTCTGTTTGGAAAAGTGTTTCTTTTTCATTTTTTGAAGAAAAGCTTTGCTTAGTAATGAACTTTTGTTGTCAGTTTTTCTATTCTTTCTGACTTTAAATATTTCATCCCATTCTCTCAAGACCTGCAACATTTTTTTTTAATATATCAGTAGCTTTCTGTGGATTCCCTTGTGTCTATGAAACCTCTTTTCTTCTTTTCTTTTCCTCCAAAATTCTCTCTTTGTCTTTGTTTTTTGACAATTTTATTGTGAAACAATATGCTTTGGTGCAGTTTTCTTTGAATTGAAACTTATTGGAGATTTTTGAGCTTCATGTACATAGATAAATGTTCAAATCTCTATCAACTTGGGAAGTCTTCCTCAAGCATTTTAATTAGCCATCTGGCCATTTCCCTCTCTCTTCTCTGCCTGGACATTTTATAGCAAATAATAATAACAATAATAATAACTCTCTTGATGAGACCCCTCATATCCCATGGAATTTCTTCATTCCTCTGCATTCTTTTTTTTTTTTTTTTTTTTTTTTTTTTTTTGAGACAGAGTCTCACTTTATCACCCCTCAGTAGAGAGCTGTGGCATCACAGCTCACAGCAACCTCAAAGTCTTGGGTCCAAGTGATTCTCTTGCCTCAGCCTCCCAAGTAGCTGGGACTATAGGCACCCACCACAATGCCTGGCTATTTTTTTTTTATAGTTGTCATTGTTGTCTAACAGGCCTGGGCCAGTGATAATCCTGCCAGTCCTGGGCTGGTTTGAACCTGCCAGCCCAAGTGTATGTGCCAGTGTCCCAATCACTAAGCTATGGGCACCAAGCCTCTTTGCATTCTTTATTAAAATTTTTCCTATGCTGAACATTTTCAAATGCCCTGTCTTTAAATCAGATTATTTTCTGCTTGATTAAATCTAATGTTGATGCTATTTTTCCCATTTTTTATTTTATTCATTGTTTTCTTCAGCTACAGAATTTCTGTTTGGATCTATTTTATAATTTCTGTATTAGGTAACTACTTATTTTGATTATGTATAATTTTTTCTGATACTATTGACTTTTCTGTGTTCTCTTTAGCTCAATGAACTTCCTTAAAGCAAGTACTTTAAACTTTTTGTCAGGCAATTTGTAGATTTATTTCATGTCAGTTTTGGAAAATTTTTCACATACATAATATGTTTGCAATTAATTTAAAATAAATAATTTTTGAATACTAAATTCTAGTATTTTCTATAAAAATATTTTACTTATCATTGCATTTATTTAAATGTGTTTTTCTTACAGTAAGTAAAAGTACATAGAAAACCAAGATACTTTGTCTAAATTTAAAAGTTTCTCATATGTTCATACAAGATATTTCTCAAATTTATTGGGCATTTTAAGTGGAATACAAAAGAAAGTAGAAAATATTTCCTATAAGGTACAATTTTAATGTTTAATAATTAAGAATGTACTTACTTATTAACCTATACCATTTTATCAGTACACATTCCATAACTGCTGCATACAATTAAGATTATGTAGGCCTTGAAGTTCATAGTAAAGACTTAAGATTTTGCTCCAGTACATAAGAAGCATATAGAATTTTTAACTTCCTTGAATTTTTGAAAATCTGCTTCTTTTGCAAAAGCAGTAACAAGAACACTAGTTGGTAGCTATTGCAATAATCTAAGCCAATGGCAATGGTGCCATAGAATAGGATGGATTCCAGATATATATGGCAAGGTAGACCAGTATTCCTAAGTATTTCCTGGGGTGTCAGAGAGACAACAAAGGTTTCTGGCAAGAGCAATTGGTAGATATAAGCTATCTATACTGGAGGAATCAATGCACAGTCGGTGCTTGAAGCACTGTAACAATATGACAGGAAGAGGAGATAGCAATGGAGAATGAGAAAAAGTAACCAGAGAGATAAAGGACAAACAAGGAGGGTGTATCCTAGAATATGACTGAAGGAAGGTTCAAGGAGAAAGGTGTGATCAGCCCAGTCAAAGGCTGCTGAACTGACTAAAGGAAGGTTCAAGGAGAAAGGTGTGATCAGCTGACAAAGGCTGCTGAACCTGACTAAAGGAAGGTTCAAGGAGAAAGGTGTGATCAGCCCAGTCAAAGGCTGCTTATCCTGACTAAAGGAAGGTTCAAGGAGAAAGGTGTGATCAGCTGAGTCAAAGGTGAGGTCCAATATCACTGGCTCATTAACTTTGAGACATTTTTGACCTTTGAAAATATCTCTATTTTACTCTCACAGTTGTCTAGGTAAATAGTTCTTGGTTGAAAATCATTTCTCTTCAGAATTTTCAAAGTGTTGCTTCTTACATGACAGCCTCCAGTGAGGCTCTTGAGAAATGAAATAGCACTCTGATTCTTATATTTAATGCATTTTTCTTTGTTTGAATACTTTTAGATACTTTATCTTTGATGGTTTGAAATCTTGTATTGATATTCTGTAATGTGGCATTATGGCATTAAGCTAAGTCTTGATATGCTGTTTCATCTGGAAAGTTGTATTTTTCTTTTCTGGCAAAATGTCTAATATTTATCTTACCTTATCTCTTTTCTCTTTTCGGACTTCTGTTATAATGTAAGCTCCAAAAGTGGAGAGATTTTTGTCTTTTGTTTACTGCTCTATTTGTCTCAAGTGCCTAGAACATTTGCTCTACAGAGTAAGTACTCTAGACAATTATATATGTTTCATGAATGAATAAATAAATTTCTATTTGGCAGATAAATTTCCTGAATTTATCCTCAAATATTTTTCCCCTCTTATGTTGTTCAGTTCCTTGGTTTGTTTTATATACAGGGAGATTTAACCAATTAATCTTTCATCTGTTGTGCATTGGTATGATCAAAGTTCACTTCAGTCTCCAACTCCTGGGCTCAGGCGATCCTCTCCTGCCTCAGTCTCCTGAGTACCTAGGACTACAACCACATGCCAACATACTTGGCTAATTAAAAAAAAAAAAATTTTTATAGGTGGGCCCGGTTTCAGATTAACATGAGCAAGAGTGAGACCCCATATCTACTAACAAAAATAAATAAATTAAAAAAAAAAAAAGAAAAAGAAAAAAGAAAGAAAGAAAAGGAAAAAAAAATTAGCTGAGTCTGGTGGCACACTTATGCAGTTCCAGGAGGTTAGGGGACTAAGGCAGGAGGATCATTTGAGCCTGGGGATTTGAGGTTGCAGTGAGCTGTGATGACACCACGGCACTCTAGCCAGGGTGACAGAGCAAGGCTCTATCTCAAAAAACCAATTTTTTTTTTTTTTGGGGGGGGTCTCACTAGGTTTCTCAGGCTGGTCTTGAACTCCTGGCCTCAAGTGATCATCCCTTTCAGCTAACAAAGTGCTAGGATTATGGGTGTGAGCCACCATATCCAGTCTAAATTTCCTTTTGTTTTTGAATATGCTATTATTTCTAGAAGCCCTTTGCTGCCTTTCTTCTCTCAGAGTACTTTTTGTAAAACCTTTAAGAGTTGTGGCAAGAAACAGAAGAATCTAAAAGTATACGATCTACTTGGAATTGGCTTTTATAGTATATTGAGTGTACAGGTCAAGATTTATTTTTTTCCATATGGATGTTTATTTGACACAGTGTCACTATTAGTATGATTATCTTTTCTCCAAGGCAGTGTAATGTCACATTTGTCATAAGTCAAGTGATTTTGTATTTCTAAGACTCTTTGGTATTTGCTTTAGCGAATACAGATTCTAGTTCATTCAGGTCTGGGGAATCTGTGTCTGTGGGCCACAGGTTGCCTTGTAGATCTTTGAGTGAGGTCTTTTTGCTGAATCCAAATTTTATGGAACATGTCCTTTTAATAAAGGGAGTTTTTCTGTGAAGTTTGGATTCAGTAAAGGAGAAGGCCACATGTGGTTTTGAAGTGGCAGATTCTCAACTCCTCTTAAGTAATCAAGGCATCCACCTGTCTCAGCCTCTAGACTAACTGAGACTATATGTACATGCCATAACATCTGGCTTTTTTTTTTTTTTTTTTTTTTTGTTAACTTTTTTTAGAGACAGGATCTTATTATTTCCCAGGCTGCTCTTAAATTCTTGGCATCAAATGATCCTCCTATCTTGGCCTCCTAAAGTGGTAGTATTACAGGTCTAAGCTATTATGCCTGGCTACATTATCTTAATTACTGTAGTTTTCTTAATCGTCTTTATATTTGGTAATGAGAGTCCTCACAATCTATTGTTTTTCAAGATTGTCTTGATTATTATTGATCTTTTAGTATCACTGTGTTGAATTACAGACACACAAACACAGACATAAAACCTCAGACTTTGAATGGGATTGTGTTAAATCTTCAGATTGACTTACAGTTATCTGTGATGACTTAATTATCAAATTATTAATGTTGGGGAACTCTGCTTTGTAATCTAAGTCAGTAAATATGTATTGTAGGTTGTTGGTGTTTATGTTATTGAAAAACTGAAATTAAATATGTCTTTTGTTATTTGATGACAACTCAGATTTTATAACTTCTTTGTGGAGCTCAGAAGAAATTTAAAAGTGGGCTTTTAGGGGAAGAGCAAGGTATCTGATAATTTATAATATGCCAATATTTCCATAACATTTGACCTATACCAAAATATCATTGACACAATTTCCAAGTTTAATGACCCGAATCTTACCATTTCTTTTCTTTAGGCCTACTCTTACTTTATAGGTTGTATTATCTTGCTTAATATCATAATTTTAAAGGAATTAGAAATAGTTTTGTGTGTGATATCAAGTGGCTTTGCTTAGTCATTGTTAAGGAATAAGTTAGAAACTTATTCAAGGGCTAAAAGCAGCCCAATTGTTTCAAATTGGAGAATAAATAAATATGGAAATTTGCTTATAGAAACTAGTTTAAGTTATTCAGAGTCCCTCATTGCTCTATTTCTTGCCATTTGGCATTGACTAAAAAGCAACCTTTTTATCTTTGACAGATAAATGTTTCTTTTTATATTATAAATACATGAAGATAGCCAACATGAAAAACATATGTATCTAATGTAGAAATTAGCTAATATACAGAGTGTACATGAAGTTTGTGTGCCATTTATAATCACACACTATTTTAAACTGTATACGAACTTTATGGTTAACCTGTAAATGGATTTAACTGTATTTTACACATTTTAATGTTTTTGAGGGCTTGTTAAGTTTTCAGTTTAACTTTCATACATTGTGGTGTATTGTACATACCACTTTGCTGTGTAATCTAGCAATTGATTTCTAGTTAAGCTATAAATGTACATACTCTACAATGGAGCAGTTGCCCTAAGCAGCCTTACTATTGTTGCAGCTTGGCTTTGTCTGTCTTTTTTAGAATCTTGCCTATTTTTGAAACTTCTTGTGACAATTCTGTGAACAATATGATCTTATGATGAATTCCTTGTCTTTTTGGTATAGCTTAAGTTGAGTTCTATTATTTAAAACTATAACCAGTAGTGGTATAACATGCACATCAAGTTTTAGATAATAACATCCATATCTACCTGAGAAATCTTTGACTTAGTAGCCAAAATTTCTTTGTGTAATAGTCAGGGTTGGGGGAAAAGAATATGAAGGGAGGGAGAAAACAAAAAAACAAAAGAACAGAGAGCAAAAACTCCTGTAGCTTGTGACTGTGATCATCATTTAACTGTTTGTAAGTTTCCACTTTTGGCTTGAAATTTTCCCTCTTCTCCCATCACCATCTTTTAAATAGATGATGTCACCTTATACTTGACTGAGAACCAGAAACCATTATTAGGTAGAAACATTCTCAGTGTTCTACTTTAAAAATTGACTGACCTGTGTACATCTTCAGCATTCCTCTTTTTGTTACTGTATATACTCGAGTATAAGCCGAGTTTTTTTTTGTGCCGAGTTCGGTTTTTTTGGCACAAATTTTGTGCCGGAAAAAACTCAGCTTATACTCGAGTATATAGGGTAAATATTCAAGGTCAGTGTCTCCACCTGGGTTTTGAAGTTTATCTTGTGTCTTCCTATGGAATGTGATACTATAAGTTTATCTTTTCCCTTTCTTGACTTCTTAACCTGTTGCTCTTAACCACATGAATTCCATCAACATTTAAGTGTGCTCAAGACTTTTCTATATTAAAAAAAGAACCATACTCTCCCCAAAACCCTCCATCTATCTAGCTATTGCCCCTACATTCTTCTCATTGCATTTATAGTGTAATTCCTGAAAAGAGTTGTCTGTACTTGCTACTTTAACCTGCATCTTTCTAATGTGGTTTCTGCTTCCATCATTGTATCACAGTTGCTCTGCTGAAAGTATTCAGTGACCTCAGCCAGGCCTAAAGATATTCTGAGTTCACATCTCTCTTGATTTCTCAGTAGCATTTTTTGCTACTGATCTCTCTCTCTTTTTAAAATGATAACAAACTCACCTTCTTTGTTTTCCTCCTAAACGGCTTTGTTTTTTCTCTCAGTCTCTATCTACTGTATCATTAAATGGTAGCATTTCCCAAAGCTAATCCTAGTTGTCTTCTAATTTCTTCTGTAGCTGTTTCATTCATTTAAAATATATTGTTTGAATTGTTCTCTTATGTATGTCATATACTGGTAAGGGAAAAATTTACCCGAATTTCTGTCATGTCTATCTAACCATTAACTCCATTTTTCTATTTGTATATTTCCAAAGAACTTCAAACACGACATGTTCTGTGCCAAAGTAGTCTTTATAGTCAAGGTAGTTGATAACTTTGGAATTATTCTTGATAAATCATCCACATTAACCCCACATATTATTATTCTTTCCCTCAAACATTTCTGATCCATCTCTTTCTGCCTCTACTGCTGCCACCCTAATTCAAGTTTACAAAGTGGCTTTGTAACCTAAGTAATCTGGCTAATCATCTCTTTCTTGGACAACTGGAGTAGTTTTCTAACTGATCTAGTGTCACCTGTTCTGGCTTCCTGCTAGATTGTTTGCTGTTCATTGCCAAAGAGTTTTTTGAGAAACAAAATAACATTTTATTCCCATTTGCTTATTCTTGAGTGCCTTCCTATTATTGTTAGGATAAAGACCAAAATCGATCACTTCAATTTTACCTCTTTGGTAACTACCTTCTGCTCCCCCGACTAGTGTGTAAATTGTGCCTTGTTTCCTTCCTACTATGGGGCTTTGTACCTGTTTCTTACTTTTTTTTCTCCTAACTTTTCACCCAATTCCATCTGTCCTTCAGATCTTGGGACAGGTGTTATTTCCTTAGGAGATTGTCACTGACTCTTGCAGATACAGGATCAGGGTTTGATATAGGCTTTGTTCTTCATAGTCCTTTAGATATGTGTAACTTTACATTTTATTTGCTGTAGTTTGATTAATATCTCTTAACCAAGTGACAGCAAGGACAGTATCACCCCCTCTTCCATTATAACCTTGTTGCTGCAAAATGCTTGTCATATAGTTGGGATTCACATATTCACTAGTGAAGATAGATTGGGTTTTGAATCCTATACTTACTTTGCTGTTATGTGACGTTGAGCCAGTTTTTAAAGAGGTCAATTTCTCCAAAGCCTTTTTCTCTCATCTGTTGAATAGAGATGATAATTGTACATAATAGTATAATAATACGAATGGAAGGAGCATGGTTTAGTGCCAACCCTTGCTAACAGCCAGTAAATTATCATGGGATCATGATTATTATTACTGGAGTAATTGTAACTTTTGTTTTTCTGACGTAAGTTTTCTCTGGCTATTTAAACTTTGTATCTCCAAGGAGGAAAAAAAAAAATGAGGATGGGGTTTGTGGGAGATGCTCTGGTCTCGTTCCAATATTCCTGTCTCTGTGTTGCTCTTATAATGCTGGTCTCTTAATACATTTCTCCACAGTAGTTTCTGATGACATTTTAACATGTTCCCTCTGTGATGGCTTGTAAGGCGAGGCTCTAGGCTCAGTGCCTGTAGCTTGGTGGTTAGGGCAGCTGCCACATACACAGAGGCTGGCAGGTTTGAACCGGCTGCGGCCTGCTAAACAACAATGACAACTGTAACAACAACAAAACAATAGCCGGGGGGTGTGGCAGGCACTTGTAGTCTCAGCTGTTTGGGAGGCTAAGGCAAAAGAATTGCTTAAGCCCAAGAGTTTGAGGTTGCTGTGAGCTGTGACAGCATGGCACTCTACCAAGAGCCAAAACAAAGTGAGACTCTGTCTCAAACAAACAAAAAAAAAAAAAAAAAAGAAAAAAGAAAAAGAAAAGGAGGCTCTTTTTTAAATGATGATTTCTGAACCTAAGCTGACTTCTTTGACATATTCCAGGCATGTGGGCTCACAAGTTGTTTTAGGCATTCCTAACCTTCTTCCAGCTTTGGAGCATCAACACTTAACAGGAGTAAGCAAATGTAAAATGTTCCTTTTACTGTTAATTTCTTTTTCCCTGATAGCTTTAATACAAAAACAATCAAAATCATTTTAGTATATTTCAACTATGACTTAACCAATTATAAAAATTATTCTAAAAATATTTTATGTACTTATTTTTGAGTATTGTTACACTGACATCTTTTTCTCAGTGTACATTTTTAGTATATAAATCACTTTTTTTGGACAGAGAAATTTTGTATTTCTCTTTTAAAACCAGGTATTGAAGTTAAGACTTGAAATGCCTTCTTATTCTATCAGTTTTTGTTTTTGAGAAAAGATATGTATTTTTATTTTCCTTTTTTTTTTTTTTTTTTAAGGCAGGGTCTCTCTATGTCACCTAGGCTGGAGTACAGTGGTCTGATGGCTGTGGCTCAATGCAGTCTACAACTATTGGATTCAAGTCATCCTTCTGCCTCAGCCTCCCAAGTAGGTGAGACTACAGGTGCATACCACCATACCTGGCTAATTTTTCTTGTTTTTGTACAGATGGAGTCTTGCTATGTTTCCTAGCTTTCTCTTACTCCTGGTATCAAGCCATCCTGCCTTGGCCAAAGTGCTGCCAGGCCAAAGCTAGGTTTGTTTTGTTTTGTTTTGTTTTGACACAGTCTCACTCTATTGGTCAGATTAGCAAAGCTATGTTTTTTAAAGCCAATATTTATAATTTAAAGATAATAAATATTTGTTTCATGCTTGATTCATAATGTTAGCATTACTTGTATAGCTATGTATATCTAAATTTATACACATATAAAAAGTACTTTGGCTGAAATATATTTCAATTTTAATTTCTCAGTTCAATTTTTTCAGAGCAAATTTATTTTTTATTTTTTTAATTCTTTTTTCTTTTTTTTTATTGTTTGTGACATTGAGGGTAGAGAGTATTAGGTTATACTGATTATATTTGTTAGATTAAATCCCTCTTATAATTGTGTCCAGCCCTCAAGAGGTGGGCTTTTCATCCCCCACCCTCCTTCCCTCTCCCCACTTATTCATTCCCCTACCCCCCACCCCTTATATTAGCTTATCTGCTGCATTCATATTAGAATGGAGTACATTGGATTCTTGCTTTTCCATTCTTGTGATGCTTTACTAATAAGAATGCATTCCACCTCCATCCAGGTTAATACAAATGATATAAAGTCTCCATCTCTTTTAATGGCTGAATAGTATACATATACATATACCACAGCTTGTTAATCTATTACTGGGTTGGTGGGCATTTAGGCTGTTTCCACATTTTGGCAATTGTAAGTGGAACTGCAATAAATAGTCTAGTGCAAATGACCTTATGATAAAAGGATTTGTTTTCTTCTGGGTAGATGCCTAGTAAATGGGATTGGAGGATCAAATGGGAGGTTTAGTTTGAGTTCTTTGTTGGTTCGCCATACTTCCATCCAAAAAGGCTGTATCAAATGGGAGGTCTAGTTTGAGTTCTTTGTTGGTTCGCCATACTTCCATCCAAAAAGGCTGTATTAATTTTCAGTCCTACCAGGATAGTGTTACCTTCTCTCCACATCAACACCAGCATTGCGACTTTGTGATGTGGGCCATTCTCAGTGGGGTAGATGACATCTCAGGTGGTTTTGATTTGCATTTCTCTGATGATTAGGGAAGATGAGCAGTTTTTTATATGCTTGTTAGACATTTGTCTGTCTTTACGGAAGGTTCTATTTATGTCTCTTGCCCAGTGATATCTGGGATTTTTGTGTCTCTTTTTGTTGATTAATTTGAGTTCTATGTAGATCCTAGTTAGTAAGCGTTTGTCCAATTCACATTACGCAAATACCTTTTCCCTATCTGAACGTTGTCTGTTTCATTAGCCATACAAAAACTTCCAAGTTTAATTAAGTCCAATTTGTTTATTTTTGTTTTCATTGCATTTGCCACAAAAGTCTTCATAAAATCTTTTTCCAGTCTGATATCTTCAAGTGTTTTCCCCACACTTTCTTTGAGTATTTTTACTGTTTCATGCCTTAGATTTACATTTTTAATTCATCTTGAATCAATTTTTGTAAGTGGTGACAGATGTGGGTCAAGTTTCAGTCTTTTTTTTAACATTTAATAAATGTTTATTGACGAAAACATTGAATGAACAAATGCATCTCTTATATTATTCATAATTCTCTTCCTCAGGGGTGTTGACTGTGATTTGCTTCTAATGACTGCCTGTTGTTTTTGCCTTTCCAGCATTTATTCCTCCTCCTTATCATAATGGTATCCCTATATTTTTTTCTTTAAAGGCCCCAGGAACTCCATTAGTCCATGTGGTTTGCTTGTTGCTAATCTCCTCCCAGATACATAGAAACATATGTCCCAAATCTGACCAGCAATATCTTCTATCCCTCTTGCCACATCAGTTGATTCACATGAAAGATTAATCTAATGAGAGTTAACTCAAAGAACTGCGGGAAAGGTAAGTGTCTCTTCCCAGCAGAACTTGGCAGTATTTGGAGCTTTGATAAGTGACCTGGGATGGTATTTGTTTGTAGTAGGGAGGTGGCAGGAAAAAGCTGCCCATCTATTTCCTGTTTTCTGCTTATTCTTCCAAACTGACTTGTGGCTGTGCTTCTCTCCCTCCACCAGTGCTCCCACCACTGCACAGCAGCTATTAGATGTGGACCCAGTGCAGCTCCCAGTTTGTCCTGCCCCCTTATTACAAGAGTTGGCTCAACTTTGTTCTTTATCAGAGTAAAGCTCTGGACTTTTTGCTCAGTAGCTCTGAGAAGTGACTCTCTTTCTTCCTCAATGTGAATGAGCAAGTTTCAGTCTTTTACATGTGGTTATCCATTTCTCACAGCACCATTTGTTGATTAGGGATTCTTTTCCCTAGTGTATGTTCTTGTTTGGTTTATCAAAGATCAGGTGGCTGTAAAAGGTTACATGGTTTTCTGTTCAGTTCCAATTGTCAGTGTCTCTTATTTTTGTGCAATACCATGATGGTTTGACCACTATGGCCTTGTAGCATAGCCAAACGTCGGTTAGGGTGATACCCCTGGATTTGTTTTTATTACTAAGTGTTGCCTCGTCTACATGGGGTTTCTTTTGGTTCCACACAAAATGAAGAGTTATTTTTTTCCAAATCTTGAAAGAACAATGATGGTATTTTAATGGTTATTGCACTGAATCGATAGATTGCTTTGGGAAGTCTGGACATTTTGACAATGTTGATTCTTCCCAGCCATAAGCATGGTATGTTCTTCCATTTGTTAATATCTCCAGCTTTTTCTTTTCTTAGGCTTTTGTAATTTTCTTTGTTGAGGTCCTTCACTTCTTTTGTTAGGTATATTCCTTGGTATTTCTTTTCTTTTTTTTTTTTTTTAAGCTACTGAAAAGGGAATGGTGTCCTTGATTAGCTTCTCATCTTGGCTGTTATTGGCATATAAAAAGGCTACTGGTTTGTGGACCTTGATTTTATATCCTGAGACATTGCTAAATTTTTTGATCACTTCCAGGAGTCTTGTGGTTGAGTTTTAGCTGTTCACTAAGTATAAGATCATATGTATGTTCTTTAAATTCTTCTTTTGCTTGATTGTATTGGCTAGAACTTCCAGCACTATGTTGAATAGTAGTGGTGATAGTGGAAAACCTTGTTGGTTCTAAGTTCTACGTAGAAAAGCTTTCAGTTTTACTCCATTCAGTAAAATATTAGCTGTGGGTTTGTCATGTATGGCTTCAATCAGTATAAGAAATGTGACACCTATCCCTAAATTCTTAAGTGTTCTGATTAGAAAAGGATGCTGAATTTTTTTGAATAGTTTTTCTGCATCTATGGAGAGGATTATATGGTCTTTGTTTTTACTTCTGTTGATCTGGTGAATTACATTTCTGAGTTTGCATGTGTTAAACCTCTCTTGCATCCATGGGATGAAACCTACTTGATCATGATGAATATTTTTTTTAATGTGTTGTTTTAATCTATTCTCTAGGATTTTTTTGAGAATTTTTGCATCTATATTCATTAGTGAAATTGGTCTAAAATTCTCCTTTTTATTTGGGTCTTTTCTTGGTTTTGGTATCAGGGTGATGTTTGCTTTGTAGAATGTGTTGGGGAAGATTCTTCCTTCTTAATTTTTTGGAATAATTTCTGCAGTATGGGTATAAGCACTTCTTTGAAGGTTTAATAGAATTCTGGTGTCAAGCCATCTGGACTCACTGTTTTTTTGTGTTAGAAGCATTTTTGTTGTTTCTTTGACCTCAGTTCTTAAAAATGGCCTTTCAGGAGGTCTGTTTCTTCTTGATTAAGTCTATGTAGGGATAGAGTGTGATTCCATTTATTGATCCATTTCCTTTACATTGTCAAATTTCTGGGTATAGAGTTTCTTTTTAGTATTCAGAGATGATCTTTTGTTTCTCTGTGGCAGCTGTTATTTCCTCTTAATCATTTCTGATTGAAGTTATTAGAGATTTTCCTTTCTGTTTCTAGTTATCTGGCCAAAGGTTTATTGATTTTATCTTTTCAAAACCCAACTTTTTGTTTTGCTAATATTCTGAATAATTCTTTTGTTTTCAGTTTCATTAATCTCTTATTTAATTTTTGTTATTTCTTTTCTTCTACTGGGTTTGGGATTAGATTGTTCTTCCTTTTCCAGTTCTGTAAGATGGTTCATGAGTTTGCTCAAGTGCTCTCTTTCTGTTTTATGAATGTAGGCATTTCATGTGATAAATTTCCCTCTTAAGATCGCTTTTGCTGTGTCCCACAGGTTTTGGTAACTTATGTCTTCTTTGTTATTATATTTAAGGAATTTAATGATTTCCTCTTTTATCTCTTCCTGAACCCACCTATCATTCAGCACATGGTTGTTTGATTTCCATGTCTTTGAGTCAAAATGAATGTTTTTTGTTGGGGTTGAGTTCCAACTTTGTTGCCTTGTGGTCTGAGAAGATACAAGGTATAATTTCTATCCTTTGCTGAAGGTTTGATTTGTATCATAGGATGTGGCCAATTTTGAAGCATATACCATGGGCTGATGAGAAGAACAGATATTCCTTAGCACTGGGATGGTGTGTTCTGTACATGGCTATTAATCCCCTTTGTTCTGGGGTCCCATTTAAGTCCTTTGTATCTGTGTTTAGTTTCTATTTAGAGGATCTGTCCAGTTGTGTCAGATGGTGTTAAATTCTTGGACTATTATGGTGGTATGGGATATTGCTCAGACCCATCAAGGTCTGTTTCATGAATCTGGGAGCATTTAAGTTGGGTGCATAAATACTTAAAATTGAAATGTATTCTTGTTGTATTGTTCCTTTGACCAGTGTAAAGTATCCATCTTTGTCTTCCTTAACTTTAGTTGCTCTAAATCCATGTGTATCTGAGAATAAGATCGCAACCTTTCCTTTCTTCTGATTTCCATTTGCTTGAAATACTGTTTTCCCCCAACAACTAAAAACTCCAGAAAGGCTTCCTTTTGTTTCAGATGTCTCTGGGGGTTACTGTCACTTGCCTAATTCATCAGATTTCTACTGCTTAGGATCATATGCTGTATCTAGCTCCCCACCTCTTTGCTATCCTCCCTGAGCTATGAGTCTGAGTAAGTTCCCTGCCCCAGGTGTGGCTGGGTTCTCTCTTTTCCCCAATTCTAGGAGAGCTCAGCTCAACAATCCTTGTGGTTTGCCATCTTCCAGAGCAAAATTTTAAATCAATTTTGACTTTATATTGCATTGAAACAGTCCTTACTTGAGAAAAATACACTTATGTATTTTTTTTCCCTGTAGTATTTAACATTTAACTGTAAATTCCATTGAGTATTTAAAAAATAATCACATCATGTTGCTAAGGCAATGTTATTGGTAACCAAAGGTACCACCAAGGAAGACTTTTAAAAATGGTGAGCACAAACTTGTACAGAAATCAAAAGTGAGAAAATTTATATGAGGTAGAGCTGATACATAACCCTACAGCTAGAGAGCTCCCCTAAGCAAATCAGAGTTATGCCTCCATTCAGTGTGGTTGGTAGAATACTGAGGTCCAGCTTTTTATTTGTGATACAGCTGGTTTCTGGGGTAAAGCAAAGCCCTCATAACTAGTTTGTCATTTGTGATAATGTGTGGTATACTTTATTATAATTTTCCCAACATTTGTATAAAATAAAAATTAAAGTATGAATGAAATGTACTTCAACCAAAAAGAATATTTTTGCAAGTTATAATTCCAACAAAGGTCTGATAACTAGAATCTACAGAGAACTCAATAAAGAAGAAAAGAACAAACAGCTCCATTTCTTTGTGGGCAGAGACTTGAACAGAAACTTCTTTGAAGATGATAGGCGAATGGCCAACAAACACATGAAAAAATGCTCATCATCTTTAATCATCAGAGAAATGCAAATCAAAACCAGTTTGAGATATCACCTAATTCTGGTAAGATTTAAAGTCCCAAAACTGCAGTTGTTGGCATTGATGTGGAGAGAAGGGAACATTTCTGCACTTGCTGGTAGGATTGCAAACTAATAAAGCCTTTTTTGGAAAGAAGTATGAAGAATCCTCAAGGAAGTAAAAGTTGACCAACTGTTTGATCCTGTTATTCCATTACTAGGTATCTACCCAGATGAACAAAAGTCATTTTACAAAAACGATCTTTGCATCAGAATATTTATTGCAGCCTAATTCATAATTGCCAAGTCGTGGAAGCAGCCCAAATGCCCATCAGCCCATGAATCCATTAACAAATTGTGGTATATGTATACCATGGAATACTATTCATCCATAAAAAGATGGCGATTTGACATCTTTTATGTTTACTTGGATGGAACTGGAATGTATTCTTCTTAATAAAGTATCTCAAGAATGGGGAAAAAAAGGTATCCAATGTACTCAATACCCTTATGAGACCAATATATAATTACTTACGCATTCATACCAAGGTAAAACACAAATATAGTACATAAAGAAGGAGGGAAGAGGAAGGAGATGGGAGAGGAAGGAGAGGGGAGGGGAAAAGGGAGGGTGAGTATTTGATGGGATCTCACCTAATGTGCACAGTTTAAGGGTATATTTCAAATAACATAGTATATTCTAAATTTTTACCACAAAAAATAAGTAAATGAGGTGATGGTTATGTTAATTATTGTATATCAAATCATCACATTATTCCCCTTAAATGTGGACAGTTATGATTTAATAAAAATTAAATAAAAAATGGAGAACACAAAAGCCCCACTCAGAAGCATTTAAGAAGCCTTGCCTGCTATACTTTTGGTATATGTAAAAACTAAAATATACCAAAATATGTGCAATATAGAATTATAAAGTATACAAAAAATTAAAATATACCAAAAACTTAGTAAAAAATGACTGGCTGTTCTTTTATGTGAGTTTGATAGCTTTTAAGTAATAATTTTTTATAATGGTAAATTATTTTAAAGTTGATATTCATTACTGAAACATAATCAATATTTTAATCCATCTTTTGCAACTATTAAAATTCCTTAAGAACAAAGTTTTTTTAAATCTTCATAATCATTTTCTTCATTTGTGATTTCTTACACTTTTTATTATATATTGAGATAAAATTAAAGGTAAACTTAATTTTATGGCAAAGTATCTGAAACAGGGTGACATTTAATGAAACTTATTTTCTTTCTTTTTTTTTGTAGAGACAGAGTCTTACTTTTTCACACAGCGTGGCTTCACACAGCTCACAGCAACCTCCAACTCCCGGGCTTAGGCGATTCTCTTGCCTCAGCCTTCCGAGTAGCTGGGACTACAGGTGTCTGCCACAATGCCTGGCTATTTTTGTTGTTGTTACAGTTTGGCTGGGGCTGGGTTTGAACCCACCACCCTCAGCACATGGGGCTGGCACCCTATCCACTGAGCCACAGGCACCATCAATGAAACTTAATTTCTAAATGAAAATTTAGTCTTCTTACCTTACCATTAGACTTTATTTATTAGCTTATATACTGGAATAATACTTGGAAATAACTGAAAATTTATTCCAAGTTTATTTGAGATCTCAATTTCATGTAGTTTTTAGGCTTTTTGGTTTTCTAATTGTCAAAATAGGTGACGTAATCATCAACATTGTTATATTTCTTTAATGATGATTTTAAGCAGTTTTCTACTTCATTACAGACATTTATAATGTAATATATCTCAATGAGTATATAAATATTTATCTCAATATTTTGAAATGGAGAAAATAAAGCATAGAGAAATCATTTGTTTAAGGTGTGGAAAAGTTCAGATGTAGGTTTGGCATTTCTTTATTCTTATTTCATGTGATATGCATATTTTCCATAGAAATGTGTGTATATATGTACATATATATATATATATATATATATATATTTTTTTTTTTTTTTAATACTAATGAGATGTGATTCTCTCATCTCCAATCATGTGGATTCTGAAAGGATATGAAAAGAAAGTGGTTAACATGATTTTGAGCTGTTCATGATTTGAACTGTTTACATAATTTGGTCTCTTCTCTAATTGCTAAGGTTATGAAGTACTTTTATTAATATGTTGCTAGGTTTAAAGATTCTTTTTTTCTAATCATATTATTTTTAATATGCTGATTTTTAATTTTACATCAATTAAATGATTTCAAGACTTGCAACAAATGGCGTTAGATGATGTACTTATTTAGTATTTTTGAATATTTACAGAAAGCTTGTTTACTTAATTGTGACTTAGTTTTTTATTTAGGGGCTTATTCCTAGGTTGTTTTCTAAAGAAAGGTTTTTTTTTTTTTTTTTTTTTTGTATTACTGGAAAACATATCTGCCAGAGCGAGGCCACTTTGATCTTCTGAGAGCTTTATCTAAAGAGAGATTAAAAAGAAGTCTGTCAGGCATTTTTCTAAAAAATTGAAAATGCTTCCTAAGATTTCAGATTAGGAAAAGCATTTTCTCTGAATGAAGACACAGGAAAATAACTATACTTACTAATGGTTTTGTGAGTTATAAATTGCTTTATATTTGCTTTAGTTATGGGGAATATTTTTATTTCACCTGGGGCATAAAATGCATGCAATGATATTGATGACCAGAACCAACTTCTTTCCATTAAAACATTTTTCCTACTATATTCAACACTAATAGTATCTGTGAATAAGAGACTAAAGACGCTATTTATATTATCATTGCCTTGTTGGGGCCTAGTGTCATAAGAACTTTCAGCTTACTTAGTCTAAATCTAGAGTTAAAAAAATGTCCAAGATCTAAATGCCCACCTCCTTTCTCCTTTTTCCCTCACTCCCTTTAAACTAATATATATATATATAGGGTAATTTGTGACAGATTTTATGTTCATACTATTTACGAGGTGCCAACCAAGTAGGTACGTATATGGTCCAAGATATAGTGGGTTCAAGGAGTCATGGTACTATCCTCAAAACATGTGTATAGTTATTTAATGATCTCATGATGTTCTCAGTTTTAGTAAAGCCATATAAAATCTGTAATCAAACAATTTGATGTCTGACTTTTTTTAACCTTTTAAAAAGTTAAAAGCAAGGCCAGTTAATGAGCTATTCATTTATAAAATATGATATGTTTATACACATAGAAAAGCCTATTTTGAGATTCTCAGGAAGAATAACTTGGGTAGAAATGTTTAGGTAGAGTGGAAAGGTTTTATTAAATTTGATTGTATGAAAGGAGAGAAAATAATAAAAGTCTTATGAGGGATTATAGTTTGATTTCTGAAATGAATATTTGAAAATATACCAAAAAAAAAAAAAAAAAAAAAAAAAAAGGAACTAATAGGAGAATGAAGTCTTCCAACTTTCTTTTCAGAAATTCCAGGCTTTTTATGAAGTTTTGAGAAAATAGCTTAGCCTTCTCTACTTCCATTTTGAGCTGCTTGGAAGAAAATATTACATAAATGCAAATTTCTGCTATTATTACTTATTCACCTTCTATTATATGCTTAAGGAGTTGGAGATACCAGAAGCTGTTTAATATGTAAGGTATTGCTTACAAAATATTCTTTGACACATAAATAGTTTGCTGTATTTGATAAGCGACTACCTTTCTTTCTCCTTTCTCATTTATATTCCTTCTTTTTATACTTCAAATTAGGTTCTATGTTGACCAAAAGACCCTGTCAACAAGTGGCAATTGTTATGTCTGTTTGACAACTATTGGTATATGGTGCTTGAGTTGCTATTAGTAGATAACATTTTGATGTCCTTCATTTTGTTAATTAGTTTAGGAAAACTGGATTTTATATACAAGTGCTTGTAATTACTTGAGTCATGAGAAGACTGAATGTGGTCCAAGTGTCCTATTAATTCCTTTGAGTCTGAGAATTTTCTGATAATTGGTTTGGCAAGACAAATAAGTGAGATTAGTTGCTAATGAGGAGATAAGTATGTAATTTTAGCATGATATAAAGCTGTGATTGTCAGTAAGTGGTATTAGGAATCTAGATTATTTTTATTAGATCTTATTTCTTTCTGCAAAATCATTATCATCTCTTGATATTGTAAATTGGGTTATTTCACACCATTATTTTAAATATGTGTTAATCTTCAAACTACAGGTACTTAAGACCTTGCTAATTAAAGAGTCATTAATAAAGCTGGCAATATGAGCAGTCAGTTTAGATTCTTCAAATAATTTAGGTAAAATTTAATTTTACACATTTACACTGTGTTTTCTTTTTTTTTTTTGACAGTTTCACTACGTCGCCATCCATGGAGTGCTATGGCATTACAGCTCACAGTAACCTCTAATTCTTGGGCTTAAGCGATTCTCTTGGCTCATCCTCCCAAGTAGCTGGAACTACAGGAGCCAGCTGTAACAACGGCTTTTTTATTGCAATTGTCATTGTTGTTTAGCTGGCCTGGGCTGGATTCAAACCTGCCACCCTCAGTACATGTGGCTGGTGCCGTAACCACAGTGCTACAGGAGCTGAGCCTTACACTGTGTTTTCAATTTGGCTAAAATGATTGAAGTAAGTGGAGAATAAGAAATGTTGTCAATTTCAGACGTTAGGCCAGCTGAGCTTGTTTTCAAGTGAAGGACTGATAACATTGTAAAGAAACAGATAAAACACTACTTTTTGTAGCCAAAGCAAGCTTTAAATGGCATCACTTTTATACTCCCTTTGGTTTTCTGTTTTTAAATAAGAGTTGCCTGATGATAGTAGTTTGAAATACTCTTTGGGATTTATTCATTGAACTTCATTTGTAATGTGAAGTTAGAAGCACATATTGAAGTGTTTTGCACTTGATTTTGATAAATCAGAGTTTTTAAAATCAGATTTAAGTTATTAATCATCATAGTCACCTTTACTTGAAGCATGCCTGTCTTTAGCATTTTTTCTGTTTTTCACTTTTGTAATCTTTATATCCCTATTTTTTTTACTTTATTTATGTAGAAGAAGTAGTGTTACGTGCATGTGAGTGTTTTCTTATTCTGTATCCATCCAGGTCTCTTTCCTGCTGCATTTTGGGTTACTAAATGCATAGTTTTCTCCATTACTTTTTGTTGACCATAGGGATCGTGAATATTGTTTTGCATGTGTTATTTTTTAGATATCCACAGAATTCCAATTTTAGCTATAGTACTTTAGTAATTTTGGAATACCTTTTGTTAGATGGGGGAGAAGTTACAAAGAACAGTTTAGTTTCTACATATTACACATTTTTGTGCAAGTTTTATTGAGCATGTGGTATATATACATATATGTACCAGTACTTTTTTTTTTTTTTTTTTTTTGAGATGGAGTCTTACTCTCTTGCCCAGGGTAAAGTGCCATGGCTTTAGCCAATCTCACAGCAACCTCAAATTCCTGGGCTCAAGCAATCCTCCATCCTCAGCCTCCTGCCACTATACTTGGGTAGCTTTTTTTTATTCTTAATAGAGATGGGTGGGGGTGGTGGTGTCTTGCTTTGCACAGGCTGGTCTTGACCTCCTTATCTGAAGTAATCTTCCCCCTCACCTAGTGCATTCTTAAATACTGAGAGGGACAGGAAAAAAAAATTAGTTTTTCTTTCCCTACCTGAGGATATTTATGATCTAATTAGAGGGACAAGGCTAAATAAAAACGTAGAAGATAATATGTATGTTTTAAAAGAACAAATTCATGAGTTTATTATTGGTATCTTCATAGAAGAATTGTCACTGTTAATGACTGGTTCTACATTTTGTTAAAAATGATTACCTCCCAATAGCAAACTCCTAAAATAAAGAGGTTTCTACCATTTGAATTTGAAGAAAACAAAATCAATACCTTATTGAGGTTTACCAAGCACCATAAAGTTTTCAAAATTTAGCACTCTAACCTAAATTACTAAATTAACATTTGAAGAGACTGTGGCCACTGACTTGCCTAAGTTACACAGCTAGCTAATAGTGCCGGTGTTAGAACACTGGAATAATAGCCAGGCACATGCACAGCTGTCAGCACTGCTTAGGGAAGGGGTAATGTGAGAAAAGGAAAGGCTGTTATACACAGACAGTGGTCTGTATTATTTGACGCTTTTCCTCCCTGCCTTTCTTTTCCTCATTTTTTTCTTGCTACTCTTCCACCATTATCAACATGATTGATATCATTATCCCTTATATTTGTATAGTTTTAAAAATGTTCTCATAACTACCCATTTATTTGAACATCACAACTTTGTGAGGAAGGTCAGGACTCTGAATGAAGATGAGAAAACACACCTGCAAATCAGTGAAATAATTTGTTAAAGGAAGTGAAACAGGACCTTAAAACCAAACTGCGTATTCCATCAGCCTTTGATTGGACATACTGCCCTTTAGAAAGCTGTTTCACTCCAAATCCTTTCTCAAACTAGGGACTCAAAAAAACATGTAGAAAATAAAAGAATGAAGTTGTGTTTAAATACTTATAATAATTACTTGGCATGGACCTTTAAAATGCTTTATAAATTTGCTTCAGTGATTTTTTTTTTTCTTTTCTAGGCAGAATCTTACTCGGTTTCCCTGGGTAGAGTACTATGCCGTTCATAGCTCACAGCAGTGTCAAACTACTCTTGATCTCCAGTGATCCACTTGCCTCAGTCTCTCAAATAGCTGGGATTATAGGAGCAGCCACAATACCCAGCTAGTTTTTTGACTTTTAGTAGAGACAGGGTCTGTCTCTTACTTGGGCTGGTCTGGAATTACTGAGCTCAAGCAATTCACATTCCTTAGCCTGTCAGAGTGCTAAGATTATTGCATCTGGCCTGGCTTCAGTAATCTTTGTAGATTTGCATTGAATGCATTGTTAGAAATTATATGGTATAAACAAGAGTCTAGGCTAGTTTAAACAGTAGCTTTGTGGGTTTATTAGGGGTTTTTGTATTAAATGGTATGTTACCTATCTTGAACAACCTCTAAAAAGGCCTTTGGAATTCTACTCTATGCTTTCAAGTGCTTATTCATTACTACATTGTATTTCCCAGGTCTAGCCACCAATACATCTTAAATCATTGCCTTCCCACCCCCACTCCCCCATTTTGTCTTTCCATTCTACTTCTAACTGCTACCATTCTACCATGGTTCCTTTCCATTCTATTTCTAACTGCTGCTTCCTAGACACAAAACCCTAGTACCCACAATAGATTGTTAATTTATATGATAATGTTCAGGGAGTGTGATAGAAACTGGGCAATCCTTTTAGATCTCTACATTGCTTTTATTTTTCTCACGTTTTTTTCCCCTCCAAATTCATATTACAGGATGTCCATGAAGTTCATGTGTGATTTAAAACAGTTTAACATAGTAAATTGCACACAGACTTCATGGACATATTGTATATTCCTAGCTACCATGACAGTGAAGAGTAGTGTAAGGAATCTGTACTTTAGAGTCAGAATAGTTTGGGTTGAATGACAGCCTCTGTTATTTACTAGTCATGTGGTTTTAGACAAATGCTTTGATGTCTTTGGGTATTTGCCTTTTCATCTGAAGAATGAGGGTAGCTGCTGGAATTGTGTGAGGGTCCCCCTACTTGTTATATCTCTACTAGATGTTTTAAAGGCACTGAATACTTCTCCTGTCCAATAACAACCCCAGTATCTTGCCTTCATTCTCTCCCTCCAATCCCTTCTACACTTCACCTGATCAGTGTTCTTTAGTTTCCTTAAAGCCACAGTCCTTTATTTAGGGGCACAATTCTCTCCCCCTTAAGTTTTGTATTCAATCCATTATTGTCTTGCCACTTTTATGGCCTGCAGTTCTCTCTTACTCATTTACTACTCTCCACCTCTAATGTCTTCACGTTAATTCAACCTGCTGTCATCTGGGTCATTGTAGTAACATCCTCATGGATTGCTTGATTGCTTGTGTTTGCTTGGTTACCCCTAGTTGGTTCTACACACAGTAACTCTGGTGATAATTTTAAAACAAGTTGAATCACAGCATTCTCTTCCTTAAAACTCCTTAATTCCTACTCATTGTGCCTTCTGTAAAAGTAGGCATATAATTAGGTACCGTATGGTCTGGAACCTGAACTCTCCTTCTCACTCTTTAATTACTAGCAGCTTTCTATTGTCTTTAAGGCATGGCTCTTCTCTAGATACTTGATCTTTCTCCTGTTGGAAGTCCTGTTTTCTAGTATTCTCTCCAATCCTGTCTGTTTTACTACACGCCTACTTGCCCTGGTTAACAAGTGCTTGCTTATTCTTCAATCCTCTTGGAAGACTTCCCTGAAGACTCCTCTCTACTGGAGGTTCTTCCACAGTGGTGTTTTGTTCCTTCAGAGAACTTTTATCTCACTTAGTGGGATGATCACTTGACTTGGCGAAAACCAATCAGACCATAATAGATACTTAGCATATTAGTTTTCTTTTCCCTCTTGCTTCTTTTCCAATTGTGAAATTCATTTTGGTTGTTAATGTTTTATTGAAAAGAAATTATTTCTCTTGTGTAAAATATCAAATAATATAACTTGATTGTGTTATGGCTAGATACCTCACCCCCACTCCCATAAAAGCCCATGGGAGAATTATACTAAAAGTAAAGAAATTCACATAACTGTCAAATAAAAATTATATGATATATTCATTCAAAAGAATAACATATATTATATTTTTACAATGTGGTCTTCAGGTACAAAGATGTGATTTCGTGATGAGTCTGTGTTTCTTTTCTTTCTTTCTTTTTTTGAGACAGTCTTAAACTGTTTGATAATGCATTTTTTTAAAAAAAAAAATCACCTTAGCTCTTCTATGGCTCTCCATGGCATTATATGAGGCATTTCTTATTCATTGCTCTATGTGATATCTTGTCTCAAAAGATTAATTAAAAAATTTTGACTTTATCTTTAAAATTGTAACATAATTTAGTAGCTTTATCCTAGTTTTAAATGTTATTTATATTTCCTGCTTAATATCTTTTTTTTAATTGTTGTGGATTCATTGAGGGTACAAAGAACCAGGTTACATTGATTGCATTTGTTAGGTAAAGTCCCTCTTATAATAGTGTCCTGCCCCCAAAAGATGTGTCACACACCGAGATCTCCCACCCCCCACCCTCCTTCCCTCTCTCTGTTCTTTCTTTGGATAATGAAAACTTTTTGTATGTGTCATGAAAAAGACATTATATTTTTAAAACTAATTTAAGACCTTTTAAACAATTCCTCTCACTTTTGGATTCGATGACTAATTTTATTTATATTCTGTTTCATTCCTCAAAGGTTTTGGAGTACTTCCTAATATTTATGATATGAGAGCTGGGTGAGTTATTTCATGCCCGTAATCTTAGCATTTTGGGAAGCCAAGGCAGGTGGATTAGTTGAGCTCAAGAGTTCAGAACCAGCCTGTGCAAGAGCAAGACCCTGTCTCTACTAAAAAATAGAAAAACTGAGGCAGGAGGACTTTTTGTAAAATGTGAAATAACTGTGTTTTGATTAGAATTCTATTCATTTTATAAATTATTTTATAATTAATATAGCAGTGTTGACATCTTTATTTTAGTAGATTTTTTTTTTTCCCTTCCAGGAACATGGTAAATCTCTTTACATGAAGTATTTTTATGCCTCTAGTTTGAGATATATTCACCATTTTTGTTAAAGTATTTTTAGAGATTTTATGTTATTAATGCTATTCTAAGTGAGCTCTTCTTTTCCTTTTTTTTTTTAATTTGAAGAAAATTTTAAAAGGCATAGCCAATAATTATTAGAAAAAGAACTTAGGAATATCATATTTATATCTTATCCTTAAATATAATACAAGTAAAGTGGAATCTCTAGTTATGAAATTTGTGTGTATCCTTGAGTCTGTTTTTGTTTTTATGGACTCGTTTCTTCTTGATTAATGAAACCAGAGATCTATTGATTTTATTATGTTTTCCAAAGAATTAAAGGTTTTGCTTAAGTATTGAAATCTTTATTAATTCATTTATTGTTGCTTTTATTATTTCTTCGATTCTATCTGATTTAAGTTTATATTTTTGTTTCATCCAAATTCTTCTTTTTTAGAGACCGAGTTTCACATTGTCGCCCTTCGTAGAGTGCTATGGCATCACAGCTCACAGCAACCTCCAGCTCTTGGGGTTAGGTGATTCTGTTGCCTTAGCCTTCCGAGTAGCTGGGATGAGAGGGGCCCGCCACAACACCCAGCTATTTTTTTTGTTGTGTTTGGCCACCCTTGGTATATGGGGCTGGCATCCTACTCACTGAGCCACAGGTGCTACCCTCTTTCTGAATTCCTAAAATTAATGCTTAGGTCTTTGATATTCAGTTTATATTCTTTTATAATTTAAGTATTTAAACTTACAGATATTTTAAAATCACTTCTTAGTGGTTTTGTTTTGTGGTATTTTTATTTTTTATGTGTAACTATTTTAATTAAGTTTTATCTTTAATCAATGATTTTTTTTTTTTTTTTTTGAGACAGAGTCTCTGTGCCTAAGCTAGAATACCAATGGCATCAGCCTAGCTCACACTCCTGGACTTAAGGGATCCTCTTACTTCAGCCAACAGAGTAGCTGGGACTGCAAGTTCTGCCACATTCCAGACTAATTTTTTTTCTATTTTTGGTAGAGACTAAAAATGGATCTTAGGTTGGTTTGGAACTCTTGAGCTCAAGTGACCCTCCTGCTTTGGCCTAGTCAATAAATTATTTAGAAACATATCTTTACATGAAAATGTATTAATGTGCTTTTGAATTAGTTTTCTAACTTAATTGCATTGTGCTCAGAGGACTTGTATATTAAGCTGATTGTTTAATAAAACTTGTTGAGACTTATTTTATGGCCCAGTATGTGGTCACTTTTCATAAATGTTTCACATTTGCAATATAAAGTCTGTTGCCCCAGTTGTTGGATATTGGGTTTAAAAATATCTGTTAATTGGTTTCTTAGTTACATTGTTCAAATCTTCAACGTCTTTAATGATTGTTTTTGGTCTGATTATCTAGCAATTACTGAGATATGTTAAAATATTTCACTAAATTGTGGGCCTGTAATTTTCTCCTAGTTCAATTCTTTCTTAATATATTTTGAATCTATGTTGTTATTAGATACTGTTGTAGGCAGAATAATGTTCCACCTTAACCCAGCCCCAAATAATCCTAACGTTCACATCCTAATCCCTAGAATTTGTAAATAGGTCATTTTACTGTGTAAAGGGAAATTAAGAGAGCAGAAGGAATTAAGGTAACTGATCATTTTATCTTAAAATAAGGAAATAGTTCTGAATTCTATAGGTAAGTTCCATATAATCCCAAAGGTGCTTAAATGTGAAAGAGGCAAAAGAAGAGGTCAGTGATAGGATGTGAGAAAGATTCAATCATTCATTCCTGGCTTTAGAAGATGGTAGAGGGTATGAAAATTGTTAGTGTCAAAATCGAGTGACTTAAGTCAAACTCTAATGGAGCCCTCATACATACATGCCTGTGGTAAGAACTATTGCAAGGAATTCCTCACACTATAGTATGCCAGATAAGCTACTTTCACAAGGACGCTTGCCAACTCCTGCAACAAGCCCCTGTAACCAATGATCTTCCTTTCGAGACAGCTTACATGGAATGATTCTTTTTGTCTTTTAAAAAGATTCCTGAGTGACTACATTTATTTCACGGGCATATATTTATACCCCCAAATCCACCATTTATCAAAGTAAAATTTGCAATATTTGAGGTGTAATTAGGAATTACAAGGCATGGAAAAAAACAGGAAAATATCATTCCTACCTGGGAGAAAAATCAATAAAAATAGATCCAGGAATTAGAGAGATGATAGCATTAACTTACAAAAACCTTTAAGAATCTATTAGAAATATTAAAAATTTGCTCTGGAATGTAAAAGCAGGAGAGCATCTCCTTAAATTTTGTACTTTAAGTACCTCCCTTGCCTTGCATTAATTTTGATCCCAAAGAGAGCAATAGGAGATAAAAAATGATTCAAATGAAACTCCTAAAAATAAAACATTCTTTTGGATTAAAAACACCTTACTGGGACTGGCAGTAGATCACATACTATGGAGGAAAAAATGCGGCATTGTGCATCAGGTTCTGGAAGTATTTACCTCAATTTTTGTATATAAAATTAAACTTACTGTTTGCATTTATTTGTAAAAGCTTTATTTGAGTGAAACATTGTTTTTATAAATTTGTAAAATACTAGAGAGTAAAAAGTTATGACCAATATAAAAAGGATTTCTCGTTGGTTGAACTGTAAACATGAAGAACGTTATAATTCTTGAAGTATTAACCCAGAATAAAATTTATGTTTAAAAAATAAGAATAAAAAAATAAAAAGATTCCTGAACCTCTTGGGATGTGCTTGTGGGTTGCCGATATCTTGCATATTTCAGATTTTAGTCTCTGCTTTTCTGGAATAAACTCTTGTTTTGGAAAGCCACACTGTCTTTTAAGTTGACAGAACCTATAAGTCAAAGAATGTGGGAGCCTTTGGAAAGGCAAGGAAATTGATGCTAGACCTTCTAAAAGCTGATTCTAGAGTTGATTTTAGCCCAGTGATATATCAGACTTGTGGTTTCTCTGGTACATTTTTTCTCTTTAACTTTCAGTAAGCTTATGTTTTAATTTTGTCTCTTCTAAACATTTTGTATATACATTGTACAGGGTAGCCATAATGTTCATGTGCAATGTGACAGGATGGAGTTTATTGGCAGAGAAAGGAATAGAGAAGGAAAGCAGAGCAACAGAACCTGGGGCTGTGGGGCGGGAGAGGAGGGGGGTCCCAAATGGTAAGCACACCCCGACCCATCTTCAGTATAGGAGTTTAAGCACTGTTTTCCTATTCAGTGGGCAGGGAGTTCAGGGGAAGTATGTTGAAACCAGCCAGGGGTCTGTGGGCAGAAAATAATTATAAAATTATCACAGGAATTTGGTCTTTGCAGTTCTTATCTTAGGCATTAGGGTGTGTGTTTTCTATTCCAGGAGTAACTGCCCAGAACTGCTTTTTTCATGACCTTGACTGAATGTGGCCTGGAAAAGGCCTGTTTATGCCTAGACATGGGGATCTGTGATGAGACTGATGTCAAGTTCCCTTGGGCCTAGAAAACGGTGGTAGTGATGGGGTCCAGCCCTGAATGGGGGAACCGTATATTGCCAGTCCTTTGGGAGGCTGTGGTGGGAGGATCAGCAGCTATATTCCCAGCATACTTGGGAGGCTGAGGCAAGAAGATGACTTGAGCACAATAGTTTGAAGTGGCAGTGATGATAACACTACTGCACTTCATCTGGGACAATAATGTGAGCTTGTGTCTCAAAATTTTTTTTTCTTTTTATATTATTTTTATCCATCATGTTGCATATAAAAAAATATTTCTGTTCTCTTTGTAGTTAGTCTCAAAAGTTTAATGATATACTTAAAGTTCAAAGACTTTTTAAAAAACTTCTAAATGATTTTAACTCTAGACATATCTCTACTACATTTTTACCTTCCCCTATTTGAGTTCTGTCTTATTTTTATTTGTAGCACTCAAATTCAATGCCAATATTTATTTGGAATTAGTTATGTTTACTATTTTTACTGCCTAGTTTTCCTTGTTTCTCAGGACATCCTTCTCTGGTTTTATTTGCTTTCTTTCTGAAATTTCTTTTAATATTTTAGGTTTTGTTTGCCTGAAAAATTTTGCTATTGCATTTGAAAGATCATTTTATTTCCTATAGAATTTTCAGATGACAATTATTTTATCTCAATATCATGAAGGCATTAATCTACACCAGTGTTTTTCGACCTTTTTAATCTCATGGTACACTTAAACTATGTTTATCAAAAAATAGATTAAAAAAGCAACATGTTTTTTTTAATTAAGGCAAGTGGGGGTACAGATTAAAGATGGCGGCTCAGTAACAGCTTCCCTGCAACTGGGCACAGTGAGTCTGGGGAGACAAGACTCCAGGCATCTCTGGCCGGTGGGATCTGCCTATAATCATCCCATTGAGGATACAGGGAGCCAGCAAGGGACTTCTGGACCCCAAGAAGAGGACAAAAAGAATGGAAAACTGGCAAGTGGTTGTGTGTGTTTGATCGGCCTAATCACACTGGCAACCGTAAGTAGCAGCAGCAGTGAGACTGCAAACTGGAAAGGCCTTACCTGTGAACTGTTTTGGTGTTCTTGGACTTGGCACTCAGTTGAACTGCCTTGGGGAGAGCCTGAGCAGAAGTGTGGAGAACTTTGGGCATTGTCTGGGGCCCCAGACTGAGCCACTGAGCTGGGCGCAGGAAGCCATTGTGAAAGAACTGCCCTGACAAGCTCCGCCCTTAGGGTCCCAGAGCAAGGATTAGGAGGGACAAAGTAACCTAGTGACTAAGCAGGTTAAAGGCGGGGGCTGATCTGCTTTACAGCTTTAATCCTTAGGGCCAGAGTGAGATGGTTTTGGCACACTGGAGTCTTCGGCTGTTGCCCTGGGTAGAGTACCGTGACGTCACAGCTCATACCTCCATAAGAGCTGTACAGCAACTCCCGACCGGTGACCCGCACCCACCGGGCCTCCACATTCCCTGACCAGGAACTGCTGGAGCCACGCAACCCTGCGTCCTCCCTCCTGTGTCCTCCCAGCCTCCACACTAGCCCATTCATCTGGCCAGGGACTCTGGTAGCTGTGTGCCATCTGGAGCCCTCCCTGCCTCTGCGCAGATCCCTTCTCCTGACCAGAGACTGCTGGAGCCTTGGGCTCTCTGTGCCAAAGTCACTGGGCGCCAGGCACTCCCAGAACCATGCACACCACCCCCAGCCCTGTTGCTGGATCCAGGTGGGTCACACTCCGGAGCTGCTTCACAACCAGAACTCCCTAGCTAGAGCAGCCCCAGAGGAACTACACAGAGTCACTCCCTACAAAGATCCAGCAACAATAGAGTGATCCCGCTGGGGTCTAATCTTGGAGAGACACCTCCCCAACTCTGAGGACGACCAGAGGCAACGGTGAAAACAATCATGAGGTGAAATCAACAGAAAAACTCTGGCAATATGAATAATCAGAATAGATC
>CAUYPK010076509.1:0-58428 GCA_963574355.1 Loris lydekkerianus
ACTGTGAAATTGCCAGGAAGGCTATGTTAACCAGTGTGATATAAACGTGTCAACCGGTCTGTGAAACTAGTGTATGATGCCCCATGATCATACCAATGTACATAGCTATGATTTAATAAAAAAAATAAATAACTAAATAAAAAAAAGCCCCATGGCTTGGGCAGCACCTGTGGCTCAGTGTAAGGGCGTAGGCCCCATATACTGAGGGTGGCAGGTTCGAACCCTGCCCTGGCCGGCTAAAACAGCAGTGGAAACTGCTACAAAAAATATCTGGGCACCAGTAGTCCCAGCTACTCAGGAGGCTAAGGCAAGATAATTGCTTAAGCCCAAGAGTTGGAGGTTGCTGTGAGCTGTGGCACTACAGCACTCTACCAAGGGTGACAGAGTGAGACTCTACCTCAAAAAAAAAAAAAAAAAAAAAAAAAAAGCCCCACAGCTGCCACTATACAGTCACATTTACATTGACTGACAGTGACCTATAACAACTTGAAGTGTACAATTCAGTGGCATCAAATACATTCAAACGTTGCATAACCATCACTTTATCTATACTCAAAACATTTTCATTGTCTATCCACAAAAAACTCTGTACCCATTACATAATAATTCCCCTTTCTCCCTTCCCGCCAATCCCCTGATAACCTCTATTCCACTTTCTGTCTCTATGAATTTGCCTATTCTAGGTGCCTAATAGAAGCAGAATCACACAGTGTTTCTTCCTCTGTGTCTGGCTGATTTCGCTAAGTGTAATGTTTTCCAGGTTGTAGTATCTATCACCTGTTACTCCTCCCGATGCCTGAATAACATTCCTTTATATGTATATACATCAATTTGTTTAGCCTTTTGTCTGTTGATGGACACTTGTGTTGTTTCCACATTTTGCTATTAAGAATAATGTTGGCTCAGCGCCCGTAGCTCAGTGAGTAGGGTGCTAGCCACATACAGCAAGGCTGGTAGTTTCAAGCTTGGCCCGGACCTGCTGAACAATAATGACAACTGCAACCAAAAATAGCTGGGCATTGTGGCGAGCGCTGTAGTCCCAGCTGCTTGGGAGGCTGAGGCAAGAGAATCACTTAAGCCCAAGAGTTTGAGGTTGCTGTGAGCTGTGATGCCACAGCACTCTACCGAGGGAAACGTAGTGAAACTCTGTTTCAAAAAAAAAAAAAGAATAATGTTTCTGGACATCGAGCTGAACCGGACCCACAGCCACCACGAACAGCAAAGGTCAACATCCAACACAGCCAACCTACCCTGTGGTGCTTCCTGGGAATCCAATATACACTCAGACCTTGCATGTTCCTCAGGCTCCACCCCCTACCGATACTCCACCTATTCAGAGCTGCCTGCCTATTCAGAGCTCTCTCGTCAGAGCTTTGTGCACCCAGGGGCTGCCACAGTCCCACCATGCATTTCCTGGCACCTCTTTGGATCTTCCCATGGCTCAGTCTGTGGCTGTTGGGCCTTCGGGTTCCACAATCCCTATGGCTTATTATCCAGTTAGTCCCATCTATCCACTTGGATCAACTGTGGTGGTAGAAAGAGATTATGGTGCAGGCGCCAGATTTGGAGCTGGGGCTACTGCTGGAAACATCGCTCTTCCACCTCCTGGATGTCCCTCCCAATGCTGCTCAGCTTGCAGTCATGCAGGGAGCCAACATCCTCGTAACTCAGAGGAAGGGGAACTTCATGGGTGGTTCAGATGGTGGCTACACCATCTGGTGAGGAACCAAGGCCACCTCTGAGCCGAGAAAGACACCACATACCTTTAGCACTTCTCACAACTTAATTGCTTTACTCATATTGACCCGAAGTTGCAGTTTAGGCACATGTTGTTGGGGTGTCTTGCTGGTGCCCAAACTTTCTGGCACTTTTCAAATTTAATAAGGAACCATGTAATGGTAGCAGTACCTCTCTGAAGCATTTTGAGGTAGGGGAGGTATCCATTCATAAAATGAATGTGGGTGAAGCAGCCCTAAGGATCTTCCTTTAATTCTCTGGAGTAAAACTCTACCATACTGGTCTTTTGATTTTAATAATTGAAGATCAAATTAGGTTTGGAGGGAACGTTGATTTTCTTAAGAATTAAACTTGTCAAATTACTCTGGTCTTTAATCTCCTTTATGTCTTTATGATTTATATGACTTGCTATAAATGAAGCTCGTTAGTCATCTGCCTTCTCCTTTCCATCCTTTGCCCCACATCTCACATCCCACCTCCAACCCAAGTCTTCCATTTCCTTTACGGAGCTCCACTGAATCAACGGTGCAGGACAGAAAGCCAGTCAGACTAATTTCCTTCTCTCCTTGCACTTCTCCCCACTTGCCAGCTTTTAACTAGTCTTTGACAAGGATCCGCTGAGTCCCACTCTGTGCTCCAAGCCTAGATCCCATTACTTCTGCTTTTTTTTTTTTTTTATCATCTTGGGCAAAAGTGGTGCCTTTTAGGCCCCTCTGGTAGGTTGTCTCTGCATATAGGAACCTAACCCAAATTTGCTTTGGTGCCAGGAAAACTGAGCTTTGTTTGAACAGAAGATGTCATATAAACTGTACTATAAACAACAGTTTGTTTAGCATATGAGGGGCAAGGAGGAGGGTGCATTTCAAAAGCCTGACTGATGACTTTAGAGCCAAGTGAAGGGGGGTCTTCAGATCAAAACCTGGTTACCATTTTTTTGGTCACAGCATCTAAGGCAGCCACTTGAGGCTCCCAAGAATTCCTAACTGGGGTTCATAGAGTCATATTGTGAGTGCTTCGCTACAAAGTGACTCCAGTCCAGTGAAATCTCGTTAGGGTTAAGAATATTTCAGGGATCCTTAATATTTTCATTTTTGTTTTCTGAAATTGGATTTTATTTTATCCTATAATTTCATTTCATCTAAATTTCATGTTCTGTACATGTGATGTTTGACTGTACCATTGACTGTTACGGAAGTTCAGTGTTGTATGTCTCTCTCTACACTGTGGTGCACTTAACTTGTGGATTTTTTATACTAAATGTGTAAAATAAAGACTATTTTGAAGATTAATGCAACTGCATTAGTTGCATTAAAAGAAGTTTCATTGAAAGAAAAAGAATCATGATGCTGTGAACACTGCTGCGTTATCTGACCCCTGCGTCTCAATTCTTTCAATTATTTTCATTCCCCAGGAGTATAATTGTTGCATCATATGGCAGTGCTGCGTTCACTCTTTTGAGAAACCAAATGATCTTATACCCTCATCAGAAAAGCATCAGTGTTCCAATTTCTCTATATCTTTGTCAAACTTGTTGTTTACGAAGAAGAAAATTAGTCTGACTAGTATAGCCATCCTAGTAGGTATAGAATGGCATCTTATTATGATTTTGATTTCCATTTACCTTATGAGATTAAGCATCTTTTAATGTTCTTATTGACCATTTGTATATCTTTGGAGAGATGTCTATTTAAGTATTTGTCTTTTTTTTTTTTTTTTTTTTTGAGAAAGTCTTACTCTGTCACCCTGGGTAGAGTGCTGTCGTGTCATAACTCACAGCAACTTCAAACTCTTGGGTTCAAGTGATTCTCTTGCCTCAGCTTCCTGAGTAGCTGGGATTACAGGCACCTACCACAATATCTGGCTAATTTTTCTGTTTTAGTAGAGGTGAGGTCTTGCTCTTGCTCAGCCTGGTCTTGAGATCCTGAGCTCAGGGAATCTACCCACCTCAGCCTCCTGGAGTCCTAGGATTACAGGCATGAACCACCATGCCTGACAGTATTTGCCCATTTTTGAATTATGTTTTTAAACAATGTAGATGTAGGGAGTACATGTGCAGATTTGTTAAATGAATATATATTGCCTAGTGGTGAAATTGGTTTTGCACACCCCTTCCTTGATGAGTGTACTTGGTGCCCACTAGGGAACTTCTCACCCCCTGCCCCTTTCCACCCTTTGGAGTGGGCAGTGTCTGGCATCCACTCTCCATGCCCATGGGTACCCACTATGTAGCTCATAAGGTAAGAACACGTGGTATTGGACAGGCTGGTTTAGGTCCCAGCTTTTAACCCACAGGAGGTGGTTTGTCTACCCTGTGAATACCTACCATTTATTTTTCATGGCTGCTTCTCTTGTCGCATGGGGCACATCCTGCCCCTCAAGAACCAAGTCAAGCTGTGTATTCTGAGAGACATCTGGCTATCTCCGACCGACAGTCCTGGCACATTACCTGCAGGAAAATTTCCACTGAAGGCCGAGGCCCAAAGCTGCAGGAACACCGAGAGGCTGAAGGCAGGGGAGCTGCTGGCTGTGATCTGCAAGTTCCAACTTCCAACAGGGCAGGACAAGCATGTTGGCAAATCATTTTCCCTGAAAACAAAGGTGAAACTAGACAAAATTATCAACAACAGCCATTCTGGGCATCTGGAAACTGAACAAAGGCAAATAACAAATTGAGAAGCATTTTTTAAAGAAAACGTGCTGTATTTCAGTCGGAAGAGTGGATGTCTGTGGCCTTCTCACGTAGGGCTGCTTCCATCTCCATCCCAGCTGAGTCTGTGCAAAGATTCCAGCAGGGCGAGGCAGGCTGAAAACACTCACGGTTTTTACCACCGGAGGAAATTCACTTTAGTTTTAACAGAAGGTGAAAAACTCACTCCTGGCTGAATTGCCAGGTGAAGGAATGATCTCAGTGAAGGTGAATAAAGGAAGGACAGTGCTTTACCAACCTGAGGTTGCCACCTGCTCAGGGCACGCGACGGATGGCAGACAAGCCAGAAATTGAATGGGGAGATGCTGGGAATGAGACAATGCTGGAAATGAGAGGGGCTTTCTTGAAAAGTTCTCCACACACCGCTGGCTGCCTTCTGAGTATGTGCAGAGAGAGACCGGACAGGGCCTGCGCTAAATACACACCTGGCTAACCTGGCTGTGAACTTGCGGAGCAGATGTAAGAGAGGGCTAGACTCCCAATGGGGATGTGGGGATCTTTCTGGGTTGATGAAAATCTTCTCAAACTGGATTGTAGGATTGCTAAATTGTACACTCAAAAATGGTGGATTTTTTTGTGTGTAACTTACCAATAAAGCTGCTATACAACATATAAGTTCTAATACATTGCTCTGAGAAATGTTTTGAAAAATTCCTTTGGTATATTATGGCACTCCAAACCCAACTTCTGTCAGAAAAATGATCAACTATTTCTAGTCAAAGGTTCTGGTTATCTACAATTATTTTTTCAATTCTTTGTGTCCCGTGTAAGAGTTTAGTAGGCTTTAAATTTCTATGATCATCAATAACTAAGAAATTATTACCTGGAAGTGATTTTTGTTTTTTAAGACAGAGTCTGAAGCTGTCACCCTGGGTAGAGTGCCTTGGCATCACAGCTCACAGCAACCTCCAACTCCTGGCCTTAAGTGATCCTCTTGTCTCAGCCTACCAAGTAGCTGAGACCCACCACAAGACCCAGCTATCTTTTTTGTTGCAGTTGTCATTGTTATTTTTTTTAGCAAGATTTGAATCGAACCTGCCAGCCTCAGTATATGTGGCCGGTGCCCTACCCACTGAACTATGGGCGCCACCCTGAAAAACATTTTTAAAGAAAAGCACATATGCTCTATGACACCACAAGCCAACATTTATTGGGTACAGAGTATGCCACAGAGGCCAGGAGGTGTACTTTTTAAAATCTGACCGCCCCAAAGTCAGTTTACAACAGTAAGTTAAAGGGATAGAAGAAAAGAAATACATATATAATTTCACTACTGGAGTGGGGGTGGTAAAAAAATGACTTGCTGCCTCCCCTTATAATTGATTAATTACTGTTGCATACAACCCTTACAAAAAATCTTGTGGGTATTATCAAAAGACAGTGAAATTGAGACTCAGAGTGGTTCAGCAACTTGTCCAAGGTCATAAACCTCTTGGGAAAGGGGAGCTTTGAATATGAGTGGCTGATTCTCTAGCAAATGTTGGTGAGGGTCCTGGGTAAGAGGTACTCATACATGACTGGTGGGGATGTAAGTTGTTAAAACTTCTGTAGGTCGGTAGTTTGGCAATATCTATCAGTGAAAATACAAGCATTCTTTGTCTCAGATATTTCACTTTTAAGATGTTTATAATGCATCAGAAATGGCCATCATTAAAATGTTAGTTAAATGAAGTTCTATCTGTAAAATGGAATTTAATTCAGCCATGAAAAAGGAGACATATCTGAATATGTTAATATAGGCTGATCTGTAAAATGCATTATTAAGTGTTTTTTTTTTTTTAACTGTTAAAAAGCAAATGCCCAGAATGAGCAGCGGGCTGGAATCCCCACCAAGAGATCCACACTCAGAGCCTTCTTCCTTGTTTGACGGAAGGGCTTTCAGGAGTGGAATGGTAGGTAATCGGGTTTTCCTTTCTGAGAGACCTTGAGGAACAATGTGGGGGATGAACTGGTGTCACCTAAGAGGAGGATGGGACTCTAAGTAGCAGGTGAGAGCTGATGAGTCCCCTGAGGCATTGGCCCTAGGCCGGCTGAAGGGGAGAAAGGTGACGGGCCTGGTGACAATGGAATAGGAAGTGGGTGACAAAAGCTACCAGGAACAAGTCCCAGGTCTCCAGGCTTGGATATCTGGATAAATGGTAGGGCTGTTTGCTGAACAAGAGGAAACAGGAGGAGACGTTTCAGGGGCAGAGGTGATGGGAAGAGACGTGGAGTCCAGAATTCCTAATGAGGTGGGAATGCAGGCTCAGCGTGCGGACGGCTGGGCATGGGGCTACACGCCTGGGTGCCAGCAGTGGGGCCGAGGAGCACTGGGAAGTGATCTCTTCTTGGAGGTGTCTTTGGGGACTGCTCCTGAGTGTGGTTTCTAGGAGTTCTTATTCGAAGGCTATGAGCAGAAACTTCTCATGGCATGTCACCTCGTCCAAATGTCACAGAAATGGAAAGTGAAACCACTGGGGACAGATTCAGAAACCAAAACAAATCTCCTCTGCAAGGCTATTTCTTTGGGTATTGACTTAGTTTCCATTTGTGCCAATGTAATTAAACTACTCTTCCTTTCTTTTACTTGGAAGCTCTTCATCTGACCACTGGGACTTCCCTCTGGTGGTGGCAACAGCCATTCCAAGGACTTGCCCCGGAGATCTCAGAACAGAAGCAACTGCATTTCCTCTTGAACTGTTATTTCTCGGCCCCTGGAATCTTCTTGACAATCATCCCACTAACCTCTCATGGGAAATTTGGCTGCTGGACTCCATAGCAGGTAGTAAATTCACAGTGAAACTGTGAAGACTCCCATTAATTAAAAATCCCACTTGTACTGTTCAAGCTGAAAAAGAGAAATCGCAGTTAGGGTTGTAGAGGCAGCCACTCCAAATGGCCCAACTGAGCAATTCTTTCTGCTATGATGTGTGAATTCCAAAGAATTTACAAAATAGCAGGAGAAACATTTTCTTATTTCACTTTTCATACAGACACTACAGCTTTGTTGGAAAGTTTCTGGTCGGGGGCAGTGATAATTTCTCAGTGGCAACTATCAAACTGGGCTACATTAAGGAATATTGGATGCAGCATTTTCTTAGATTGAAGGTGGACCTTCCAGAGATAGTCCACTAGCCACACATACAGGAACTGTTGCTGACTAGATTCAAGATTTTGGCAAGTCACTTCACCCTTCCAGGCTTCATATTTCTTCTCCAAAAAAGAAGAAATGGCATCTGGTGATCGCTAAGTTCCCTTCTGGGTCTAAAGATGCTTTGGTTTTATAAATGACTTTAAAGTAGTCCTCCTTAAAAAAAAATGACATCAGACACTTTAGAAAGATGAATATAATTTCTATGACTTACAACTTCACTCGCCTAATAGGGGTTGAGAGCCTGTTGTGTGCCTGGCACTTTGCTTGGTGCTGGGGAACCTTAGGACAAGGCCACATTGCCTTCCACTTGGGGCTACAGTGGAGAAAAACCGATGTGTCCCAGGAACAACAGGGGACTGAGCTTCTGAATTCTGACTCTGCCAAGTTCTTAGTTTGCCCCGTGTAACATGGAGTCAAATTCCACCTCTTCCTTAAGGAGTCCTTCTCCTCCTCGAGTGTGGAGGACAGTGATTTTCCCTCTTTTTTTCATGGCCGTATCTCTAATACTTGTTTTTCGTGACTGCTGCTCATTGTGCAATAATGGGTGTGAGTTTGAAGGACACATTTGAAGGTGGTGGAATGAGCTACAGCAGTGGCCTTTAAACTGTAGGGTGCTTATCCAAAAGAATTTACACAGTTGTTCCGAAGGATGTGTGGGCCTCAACAGCTTTAGAGGGATCATTTCCACATCCTCAATTTCCATAGGAACTATTTCCCAAAGTTGAGCTCCCTGGGGGCACGGAGAGAGCTGTCCCCTGGCGTCTTCCCCATCTTCCCTTTCACCACAGTTCTCCTCTCCCGTAACAAACTGCTGGCTTTTCTCTCCAGTCTCGCTGAGCTGCGTCCTCCCAGGTGGTAAAAAGAACCCGTGGAGGTATTTGCACAATTCTGAGTCAGGAAACGGCTCTAAGGAGAGGCTAATACATTTTTGCAGGTCACATGATCTCCACTTCTTTGTTGCCAATAAAATTCAAGAAGAACTTAATGAAACTTTTAGCTGATCATTAAAAGTAATTTTTGATGATGGATCACAGTGTGATTCTGGGGAACTTAAAGAATTGATTGACATGGCTGTAACAATGTCCATCTACTTATTTATAAACAAGTTTTCTCAAGGTTTATAGCTATAAAAACAAACAATAGGAATAGAACTGAGGGAGAACTCTGTCCTGTTATTTCAATACATAATATTTATTGATAGACACATGAGTAAATTGGAAAAGAAAACAGCCTCCTCTCTCAATAAAAGGTACATTTTCAATAGAGTTTTTCTTTTTATTATACAATTGTTCATCAACATTTATAACATATTTATGTTATTTTAATCAAGTATTTAACAATGGTAATTATATTAATCCATCAATATAAAAGAATTTTATTACTTGGAGCCTTATGGCCACAGAAAACTTTAAAGAATTTGACATTTATATACATATTTTTGATAGGATTATCAATAAAGCATTTTTTTGAAGGGGAAGTAGAATGGAAATAAATGTAAGTTCAAGAACAAATAAATGGTATAAAATTTCCAACATTTAAATAAAAGCTTTCTTTTTAAATTTCAGATTAATATAAGGTTCATATGATTAGGTTCATTGTTTGTATTTGTCAGGTGAAGTCAGAGTTGTAGCTGAGCCCTTCACTCAGGAGGTGAGCCACATATTGTGCCTGTTAGGGGAGAGCTTACACAAGCTCCTCCCTTGGCTTAGTGCCTGTGCTCAGCGGCCAGGGCGCCGGCTATATGCACAGAGCTGGCAGGTTCGAACCCAGCCCCACCTGCCGAACAGCAATGACAACTACAACAACAACAAAAATAGCCAGGCACTGTGGTGGGTACCTGTAGTCCCAGCTACTTGGGAGGCTGAGGCAAGAGAATACCATGAGCCCAGACGTTTGAGATTGCTGTGAGCTGTGACGTCACGGCACTGTACCGAGGGTGACATAGTGAGACTCTGTCTCAAAGAAAAAAAAAACTCCTCCCTCCCCAGTTCTTGAATTTAATTGTGTTTTTCTTTCATGTGGGCATGTAGTTGTTAATCTACTAATTTCATATCAGTTTTGAGTACATTTTTAGCCACAAAATGCCTGGCTAAGTAAAAAAGTTATAAACTCTTAATCTTTCTTTATGGCTGAATAGTATTCCATGATATGTGTGTGTGTGTGTGTGTGTGTGTGTGTGTGTGTGTGTATCACAGCTCAATTTACAATCACCAAGATATGGAAATAACCAAGTGCCTATCAACTCACAAATGGATGAATAATACATAAATAATAATAATATATAGTATATATAATATATATATGCATTATTATCCATTAGTGAGTTGATGGGTACTTGGGTTATTTCCATATCTTGGTGATTGTGAATTGGAGAAATAATACATAAATTATGAATTGATGGGTACTTGGGTTATTTCCATATCTTGGTGATTGTGAATTGAGCTGTGATGAACATTCTAGTGTAAATGTTCTTATGGTAAAATGATTTTTTTTCTTCCAGATAGATATCTAGCAATGGGATTGCAGAATCACATGAAAGGTCTACTTTTAGCTTTTTGAGGATTTTCCATACTTCTTTCTAAAAAGGCTGTATTAGTTTGCAATCCCAACAGCAGTGTATAAGTTCCCTTCTCTCTGTACCCACACCACCATCGGCCCCTTTGGGACTTTGTGATGTGGCCTATTCTCAGTGGGATTAGGTGATATCTTAAGGTGGTTTTGATTTGCATTTCTCTGATGATTGGGGACAATGAGCATTTTTTCATGTGTGTTTTAGTCATTCATCTGTCTTCTTGGGAAAATGTTCTATTCATGTCTTTTGCCCAGTGATAAGTGGGATTGTTTGCTCTTCTTCTTCGTTGGTTTGAGTTCTCAGTAGATTCTGATTATTACCCCTTTGTCAGATTTATAACATGTGGGCATCTTCTCCCATCCTGAAGGTTGCTTTAATTGTTATGTCTTAACTGTGCAGAAACTTTTTATCCTGAGAAGTTTCCTCCAAGAGTACTAGTTTTATAGGCGTGAATTACCAAGCTCACGTCCCATTTATTTTTGTTGTCACTGCAATTGGCAACGGGGTCTTCATGAAACCTTGCCCTAGACCAACATCATCAAGAGTTTGTCCCACACTTTCTTCTAGAGTTTTTATTGTTTCATGTCTTAGAGCTTTTCTTTATTTTTTAAATGGAGCAGCTAGAAGTGGTGGCGTCCTGCCTATCGTCCAGTTACTTAGGAGACTGATGTGGGAGGCTTGCGTGCACCCAGGAGTTGAGGCCAGCCTAGCCAACACAGTAAGACTCTGTATCTCTTTAACACAAACAAAAAAAGGCTGCAATAGTCAAATCGCTGTGGTATTTACATTCCATTGGCTACACTTAAAAGTTATATTCCATTGAATATATCAGATATGTATAAAATTTTTCATATTTAAAAAGTTCTGGAAATGATATTATTTATAATTCTTTAAACATGATAAAAATTTTCGAGGTCAACTTAGAAATGTGTTTGTAGTATATAGTTTTAAACACCTCTTCTGGGGGCATTGCAAGTAGCATAGTTTGAAGATCACTGGGCTGATAGTACAAGTGTGGAGTTGTAATACTCTCTGTAATATTGAGTGTGGGGAATGCCCTTCTTTTTCTTTTCCTCTTTATTTTATTTTTTTTTCTTGAGACAGAGACACGCTCTGTTGCCCTGGGTAGAGTGCCATGGTATCACCACTGCTCACTGCAAGCTCAAAGTCCTGGGCTCAAGTGGTCCTCCTGCCTCAGCTTCCCAAGCAGCTGGGACTACAGGTGCTCACCATGACACTTAGCTAATTTTTCTGATTTGTAATAGGGATGGGGTTTCACTCTTGCCTCAGCCGCCAGAGTATTAGGATTATAGGCAAGAGTTACCAAGCCCAGTCTGGGAAATGCCCTTCCTAACCCCCTGGTTTCCACTTATCTTTCTACAAAGTGAAAGTCACACCACATCTGATTGTTTTTCCTTATTCTTAAGAAAATTGTGAGATCATATGAGATAATGAAATAATGTGAAAAAGTCTAAATTATTTCCTGGGGGTAAGTTGAACACCTCTGGGAAGTTTCAATTGACATTTTCAGGCTAATAGGATACTGGTTAATTCCTCAAGATGTACAAATGAAAGGTATTCTTATTATTACCTCTGCTTTCAATGGCTTCCCATTTCCCTCGGCTTTGATTCGGCTATTAGTAATGCAACGTCATAGGGGATTCTCTGCATCTGTGAACCATAGGGTCAATTAAGAGGGGCCCTCACTCTATTTCAGGGCTAAATTCAAGCTTCTACCCTTACGTTCAGTAAGTGAAACTGCAGACATGCACAACAGGAAACAAGCTTAAACTCCCTTCCCAAATGGCTGCAGGAGCACATGTGTCTTAGTCCAGGTGATACTAACCGAGGTTCCCAGTATCGTCACTGTTAACACCCACTAAGGGAATGGTGACCCAGATCGCAAGACTCCTTTTAGCTTGGTAGGCCATCTGTCATCTGTCTTGAACTCAATTCCTTTCCTTATGAACATCCTTACAATTTTGTAAACAATGAATGCAAAGCTAGACCTTGAGCCCCTCACCTCAGTTTATTAAGAACACCAGGTTCTGATGTCTAGCAGGTTTTATGTGCTTTAGAACAGGCTTTGAGGTCAGAGAACGTAGGAGAACAATGACTCTCAAATCAGGACTTTAAAGACACATGCTTTCTTAAAAAGACATTGAGTTTTAAGTTGTTGCCTAAGTCTAAGGACTCCTAAAGAAACAGGGTGGTGGGGAACTGGGTGGATGGAGAGAAGCTAGGAGGGATGATATTGAACATTCATTCATCCACCCCTGAACATATCTTTAGTTTCAATTAGTATCATTTGCTGGGCTGGGTATGAAGAAATACAGATACTTTCAGGGAGCTTATATGCCGGTTGCAGAAAGGCAAAAACCATGACAACATTACACCATTACTGAAAGGAAGATACAGTGGAAGCAGAAAGGAATAAATGGTAAAGTCTGTTTAAGGAAGCAAAAGAAGACTCTTCATGGGAGACGGCATTTGAGGTCAAACAGGCAAGAGTATTTCAGAAATAATGTCCTGGAGGCCAGGGAGAACTTGAGATCAGTAAGAAGCTCAAATTTCACCTGTTTAAAGTCTGAAATGCAGAGTGGCTAGGGGTAGGCTGGACAGAAAAGTAGAAAACATCATACCAAGCCTTCAATATCGCACAAGGAGTTTATATTTTATCCTGTGGGTGACCAGCTTTTAAGATATTGAGCAGAGCCATTTCAAGATCCGATGTTACAAACACTACAAGGTCACATTGGCAGGCATGCGGAGGATGAACTGAGGTGATAGGACAGGGCCGTGAGTTTAGAGCTGAGATCACAGTCAGGACGCATTCAGTCTTAGCAGAAACTCTACTGAGCAGAAACACTTAGCAAAGTGGGGTATAATAACGATTGTAACAAAAATGTCCAGGGAGGACAGGCTGCAGATGAAATCACAGAATTCACAGGATATATCATCAGGGATCTCTCTCGTCCTCACCCATTGCCCCTCAGCTCTGTTGCTCCCCTTGGCTTCCGAGGCAAACTTTCTCTTCACATAGTGGACGAGATGGCTGCCAGGCTCTTAGATTCCCAGTATCCACATAGTCATTCCAGAGAAGCTTCTGATTGGTCTTACTGGGGTCACATGCACCTTATTAAATCAATGGGTATTCTGATTAACTGCCTGGGTCACTCCTGTGACAGACGGGGTAGGGTGCCTGTGTGACAGTCCAATGGAACCACGCAGGAATGAATCTCTAAGTCAGAGCTTACCAAAAACTCTGGTGAGAGTTTCAGAACATGTGGAAGTAATTTACTTCCATGCTTTCTGGAAGCCAAGACAAAGAGGGTGATGTCATCAAAGAACTTACACTGATCATCAGAGAAACTTGACTCGTATTGGTGCTGACACCTGAAAGGAAGGTCTTCCTGGGCACTCACAGAGGAGGTAGGGTGACAGTGGCCTTTGTGTTACATAGTAAATATCCTTTCAATAAACACAATAAGTTTTATGGTGCCCTTTCTTAAAAGGACTTTCAGTGATGGCCAATGTCATACAGCTAAAACATCAGGTAATAGAGGTAATTTACTTTGTATAATAAATCCAGATATTTTGAAATACTAGGAAAGTGGTGTGGAAGCCAGGTCAGCCCAGCCCAGATAAGTAGTTAGCTTACTTAGCAGCGAATCTCTTCAGTCAGGATGTGTGCGCCCTGTCATTTCTTATAGTCTTACACCCAACTTGATTCCATTATTTGTTTGTACAAGCCTACCCCCTAAATGCCTTTGCATTTGTGACTCTGGATCATAACCAGCGGTCTCACCCGTCCCTCCTCTACACTTTCCAACCTGAGGATTAGAACACTTTGATGTCTTCTTTTGTTCTTCCCAGCGGTTTAGAAGTTAAAACTGATATTAGTTTTATTTAGTATTCTTCCATTCTCTTCCCTTCTTCTTTGAGGAAGCTCTTACACTCAGTCCTCTCCTGCCCTTGACTTCAGGACCTGGAAGGTAAGGCCGCATGTGCAATGGGGTGAGACTGGTCCGTGTGTATGAACAGTTTGCATGACTGCCCTGGAGGCTGAAGTCAAAGGAATTCCCAGTAAACATATTTTCATCTCAAACCAAGGAACCTGGGGGTAACTTTGAGTTGAGAATGACTCTGAATACTTGTCTCAAAAATTTGAAGTAGCCCTAAGATTTAACTTTCATTTTCTGGTGTGATGTAAAAGCAGTGCTTCTTGTCCGATTAATTAGTAGTAGAGGAAAATCCATGCAAGTACCTAAAAGGAGGGTGGTTTGTATGTGAATTTCCTGCTTTCTTTAAAATTCAGAATTCTGAGAAGGATGAATGAGAACATTTGGCACGGAAGGTCTGAAGCTGTGATGTGAGGGCAAGGCAATTGTGACGTCTATAGGAGCAGTTACTGCCACGGACATTAACTCTTAGATGATTTTATAGCCCGGACTTTTTTTTTTATTATTATCATGGGTACATATGGTTATATATATGTATAAAGTAACTGTGATGTTTTGATACAGGCATACAATGTGAGTTAATCAAATCAGACTAATTGGGAGTATTTATTACCTTAGGCATTTAACATTTCTTTGTGCTAGGAACATCTCGATTCCACTCTTTTAGTTATTTCAAAGTTCCCCTAGCTTATTGATTATAGTCACTTGGTTGTGCTAGCAAATATCGTTCACTCTGTATAACTGTGTTTCTGGACCTGTTGACCACCCCCACGGTATTCCCTGCTGCCCGCTCCCCTTCCCAGCCTCTGGTAACTATCATTCTGCTCTCTGCCTCTAGCAGATCAATTGCTTTTATATTGAGCTCCGAGAGAGAAGATGCAGGATTTGTCTGTTTGTGCTTTAGCCCAGAATTCTTGACAATGAGTATAATTTAGGAAGTGATACGCATGTGTGTACTTTTAAAGAAAAGGAAGTGTGCATTTTGACTTTTTATTTTAGTGGATTGGGAAGGGCATTATTAGTACAATATTGGCACATCAGTTATGTAAATTAGGGGATTGAGCTGATTATAAAAGAAATAAGACAGAGACAGAAAGAGAGAGAAAAAAAGATAAGACTCAAAAAACAGTTCAGATTCAAAACCAAGATGATTTACAACTCTTTCTTATAGGGGACAAATGAATAACACATTTCAAATATGGTCAAAAAAAGTAAAATTCATAACTTTTTTTTTTTATTGTTGGCCACGCCCCTCCCCTCCAAACTGCATTCATTTATGTTTCCTTTTTTTTTGCAGTTTTTGGCCGGGGCCGGGTTCAAACCCACCACCTCCGGTACATGGGGCCGATACCCTGCTCCTTGAGCCTCAGGCACCGCCCCATTTATATTTCCTGAGTGATTCTAGCCTAAGCATTTGCGAGAAGGTAGCTCTCAGGATCAGCTTTGAAAGTGGGGGAAGCTCAAAAGAGGTTTTTGATTATTTATGTAGTGCCTCCCAAATCATAAAACCTCAACGTTTAGAATGTTCAAGGGGATTTTGACAAATCCCCTTGAGGCCTCAGCACTCCTGGGGTGGGCCAGGCCCTGAGCTTCGTTGGGTCCCACCGTGGTGACTGAGGAAGGTCCTCACAGGAAACTACAGACGGCGGTTGGGTGACTGTGGCTCTAACTCTCCATGGTTTGGCTGATGGAGCCAAGGCATCGAATGCGTTTGGAGACAGTGGCCAGTGGCCATTGCAAGGCCTGCAGGGTAGCTACCATGGTCTGCTGAGAGCCTGGGTCCGGAGTCCTCTCACTGGGCAGCTCTTCCATTCTCTCAGCTCCTGCATTCAGCCAGGTTTCCTCTGCTGGGTTTGGCCTGGAGCCCTGGCAGCTAAAGCTGCAGCGTGCCGCCTGTGCCCCAGCACTCTCACTTGCAGTGTGGAGAGACTGGCCCAGGAACTCCAGAAAGCCCCAGGTTCTGTTTCACTCCCACGCTCAGTTTAGCCAGAATTGCAGGGAGATGGATTCATTACTCCCGTGCAAACATTCCCACACCTAGTTTTTCTTCCTGAGGCATTCATGACTTCCCTTAAAAAATTACATAGCCTGACAGCGTTGCTGGTGCACTATCCCCAGTCTGATTTGCATGTGAAGCAATGACATATTCCAAAAGCAGCCTTCTTGAGCAGCAGGGACAGGAGTCCTTCACTTCACTGGAAAGAGGAAATGGATGCTTTGTGATAACTAGTAAAGCCCTTTCTTTCTATCGCCTATAAAAGTCAACATTATTTTCACTTTGAACTCTCATGTCTAAATTGCTCTCAAGGTGAAGTATAGGCTTCTGGCTCTAGTGAGATTTCTTATATGTGGGGATACTCTGTGACCTAAAATCCCCTTCCTCAAGGTGACATGACACGTCATTGCAGACTATAATTTCTACTGAGAACTAAAAGACATCTGGAAGGAAGTGACTTTATGAGGCAGAAAATTAAAGAACTCACGTCCAGCCTTGTTTATACTTTGCCAGAGTCTGGATACACTGTTTTCTCAAAAGTGAAAAAGCAAATAAGGTATTGATTGACTATAAAAGACAAGAGAATCTGGTAGTAAATAACAAGTTGGGATGCCATGTTTGGAGGGTGAAAATAAAATCACTTTTACCCCACATCTCACTTCTCTGCTTTGTGCTCTTATGCTGCGGTTTTGGGAAATAGATTTAACCGTTTTTTTAAAAGGGTTTTGTTACCGCAGAGGCAGAGCATTGTTCTAGAATAGAGAAATGAATGAAGAAAAGTATGGACTCCAGGAAAAAACATCTCACAACCAGTTAGTCTTGGTGAACCACTTCTTACCAAAGCTACTACAGGAAAGGCTTTTCAGACACTCAGAAATGAAGGATATTTTCACTTTGAATATCCAGACCATTAATTCATAAACTATTTAATATAGTAATAATTTATACTGATAACTGACTATAAGCCTCAATTAAAATATCCTGAAAAACTCATTACCTATCAACCTATCTCATAGTGAATGTGTCATATTTTATTTAGAAAAAATAAAGGAACACCAGTGTCAAAGGTAATTGCATTTTTTAAGCATCAGAATTCAGCGGAGGTGTGGTCTTGAGGATCATGGTGATCCAAGGCTTTTCTTTTTTAACTTTATTTAAATTAATATGAGGGGGCAATATTCAGATTACATTGTTGTCACTTCCAGGGTAAAGTTGCATTTGTAGAAGAGCCCTCACCCAGGGGGCATGTTGTACACCCTTGCTCTGCACATCAGGTGGGATCCCGCCTCCTGCCCTCCATCCTTCTGCCAAACATCCTCTCCCTGCCTCCTCCCCCTTCCCTCTACTCCTAAAATGGACTATAATAGTCTTTTTTGCTTGCTTGTTTTTTTGAGAGAGAGTCTCAAGCTGTTGCCCTGGGTAGAGTGCTGTGGTGTCACAGCTCACAGCAACCTCAAACTCTTGGGCTTAAGTGATTCTCTTGTCTCATATTCCCAAGTAGCTGGGACTACAGGTGCCTGCCACAACGCCTGGCTATTTTTTTTTTTTTTTTTTTGTTGTTGTTGTTATTGTTGTTGCAATTGTCATTGTTGTTTTAGCTGGCCCAGGCCGGGTTCAAACTGCCAGCATCAGGTGTATGTGGCCGGTGCCCTAACCACTGAGCTATGGGCACCACCTATAATGGTGTTTTATTATTCTTAGGCACATGTAATTGCTTATATATTTATTTCATATAAATACGGAGTACACTGGATATTGATCTTTCCATTCTTGTGATACTTTACTGAGAAGAATGTATTTCAACTAAGAATGTATTAATCTAAGGCACATGTAATTGTTTATATATTTATTTCATATAAATACAGAGTATACTGGATATTGATCTTTCCATTCTTGTGATACTTTACTGAGAAGAATGTATTTCAACTCCATCCAGGTAAATGTAAAGGATGTAAAGCCTCCATCTTTTTTAATGGCTGCATAATATTCCATGATATACATATACCACTCTTTGTTGATCCATTCATGGGTTGATGGGCACTTAGGTTGCTTCCATAACTAGGCAATTATGAATCAAGCTGCAATAAACATTCTAGTGCAAATGTCTTTGTGGTAAAATGATTTTTGTTCTTCTGGGTAGATACCTAGTAATGGGATTGCAGGATCAAATGGAAGGTCTATGTTTAGATCTTTAAGGATTCTCCATACTTGTCTCCAAACGGCTGTGTTAGATTGCAGTCTCACCAGCAGTTTAGAAGTGTTCTCTTCTCTCCACATCCACACCAGCATCTGGTGTTTTGTGACTTTGTGATGTGGGCTAGTCTTGCTGGGGTTAGGTGGTATCTTAGCGTGGTTTTGATTTGCCTTTTTCTGATGATTAAGGACGATGAGCATTCTTTCATGTGTTTTTTGGCCGTTCGTCTGTCATTCTCAGAGAAGTTTCTGTTCATATTACTTGCCCACTTAGAAAGAGGGTGGTTTGCACTTTTCTTATTGTTTAATTTTAGTTCTCTGTAGATTCTAGTTATCAGGCCTGTGTTATATTCATAACATACAAAAATCTTCTCCCATTCTGAGGGCTGTTTGCTTTGTTTGTGGTACTCTTAGGGGCCCAAGGCCTTTCCTGATAGACATCAAAGAGGTATCAGGCATCTTGTCCCTAGACAAATAATTGTGTTTCTGGCATCATCATAAAATCTGTATTCTTGTTTCTGGCATGAATTATTTTGTTTATGACAAATTTCATTTTGACCCACTTTGACTTTTTTGTCCCAAAGGCTAACGTAAAAACTAAAATAAAGAACAAGATATAAACTAAGCTGAAAAAGTCCGTGAACTGACAAAGGGTAAGTCACTGACCCAGACAAGATTTTCAAAAAGAAAGATGCCATGGGGCATGGTGGTGAAGAACTCAGGGGTTGTCAACAGACGACTGGTCTGTGCTCATAAAGGACTAGGGCTGTCCTTATTAAGAGCCTTCATTAGTTAATGTGATGGTAGCTGTGACACATTCAACACAGTGTAATGGTTCAAATGCAACACTTCTCACTCTTGTGACAGTCTGAGGGGGATCCTACTAGATGGCAGACAATTCTCCCCATGCAGTGACTCAGGGGACCCAGACTCCTTCCATCTTGTGGCTCTGCCATCCTGTGATTCTAGTCCTGCGATTGCAGCTGGTACAAGGAGAAAGAGAACATGGGGGTGGTGGTAGTAAATCCCTTCTCTAAAGCATCAACTGGAATTAAGATACATCAGATCCACTGACATTCAATTGGGGAAAATTAGTCATGGGCTCACATCTACACAGGGTACCAAAAAAATGAGTGACATTTTCAGAGAAGAAAAAACTGTATTAAATTTGTAGTACTTAAGCCAGGTTTGACTTCTGCAATTACAAGCGGTGCTCAATATGACTTGCATTCATTATATGATACATTAATAAATCAGTATATATTATTGCAACTTTAATGCAGTTTTTCTTTCCTAAAATGTGTATATATATTTTTTGGTACCCTATGTAGATGCAAGGGGTGGCTTTGTAATATCCCTGTCTGTTTAACCACTCCCCAGACAATTCTATAACTGCAGACATAGTGGAGAGGCATGGCTTTTCAGCAGACGGCCAACCATATCTGTGACAGGGCTGTTATCAGCGATGACATATTCTGTGGAAGGAAATTTCTGGGACTTAGACTAGATATCTGGGAAGGTGAGGAATTTGAGGGGAAAATCAACTAGTCATCAGGGGCAGGCAGGGAGGGCTTAACTTGTGAACAGTGAGATTAAACCTGAGTGAAAATCAGTCTGAAGGGCTCTCTCCTTGGGCAAGAGGAAAGGCTGATACATCAGGAAGGACAAAGACGGCGCGCCTGCTACCAGAAGTGTCAGAAGGGCAGGCTCTCATAAGAGTTTCTCATTTGGGCCAGACTTCAAATGAGGGCTCTGCCTGGTTCTGTGCTGGGAGCTACAGCACAAAGGTGGCTGAGGGTTGTCTCTCCTCTCAAAGAGGAAATAGAGAAAAATCTGTGCTCATGAGGTGGAGAAGAGTTCTTGAAGGCTAAGAGTGTGTGTGTTAGAGAGAGAGAGAAGAAATGGTAGATAGATAGATGATAGAGATTATTTAAAGATGAAAATGAAATTAGAAATTAGACCTGAAATGGGAGTTTGGTCTAATTTCTTTGCAAGAAATTGAACTTCTCTGCAAATGGCCTCCCTGGTCTTCCCAACCTTAATTGGCTTTAGCTATTGTTGGTATTAACATAATACCAACATGTTATATTATGTTGGTATTAACATAATATCAACAATAGTTAAAGAAAAGAATGAGATAAACACCACATAATAAAAGGCATAAGTAGATATTAAGTATAAGCATGATTGTTACATTACTGCAATGTTATATTATATGCATTATTGTACTTGGTGGCAGAAATCTGAAAAGATAGATAATGTACATCGTTAAAAGCAACGACTGAATGAAGTATATTCCATCAACGCTGCAGATTACTCTACAGCTGTTAAAAAGTGACTTACCTCTGTAGGTCCTGACCTGGAAGTGAGTCTGTGGATAAAGCAAGTTGCAAGGCACTTCTATGAATCCCAACTGTAGATAGATAAGTTGCAATACAAAACTTATGCATGTGTGTTTATTTGCTTGTGTAAGCATAGAGAAAGGTGTATAAGGGCCTATTCCAAGTTTTAACACTAGTATTTCTAGGATGGAGGGCAACTGGAGATTACTTTTTCCTTAAGCATCTCTGATTTGTAAATTAATAATTAATAAGCCAGAAACAAACCCACAAGGATAAGTTATATCTCAGAAACTGGTATAAGATAGAATGTCCCACCTTGCCTAAGCTCTGATTTTACTGTTCATTTAATAATTACTTATTGTCAATAATAATTGATAACTTGGATATCAGGTGCTTTCATACATGTTATTTTATTCAACCTTTACAATAATCCCAGGAGATGGTGGGATATACAGGTGGTAAAATAAAACAGAGCATTAGTAGCATGCTCAAGTCCCATCCCTGGTAAGATGGTGGAGGCCACACCTGGAGCTAGTCCCTTCCAGCCCCAGCGTCTCAGCATTGTCACCTACACTTTACTCTTTTAAAATGGGGAAGAGAGGAGGTGCCCTATTTTGGAGTTCAGTTAGTCTAGAATTCTAAGCCTGGTTAGACGGTAAGGGTCTGAGTCTATGTGTGGAAGGCTGACCTCATGTAGGTAAGAATCCTGCTGAGAATAATTATAGCACTTGCTGAAAAACCTAAGCAAAGACTGGACAGACCCAATCTCAAAAGAGTCTCCTTGGAAGTGAGTTACTTGGCAAGTTTCTACTAGCTGCAGGGAAGTGCTATGAATAGACCAGTGCCCTGAATGTAACAGGCTTCTGGGGAGGAGGGAGTGGTGGGAAGAGCTGCCCACTCAGTAGCCAGGCTGTGGCCCCAGAGGTATTTTGAGAGGCTCTTTGTGGGTCTGGTCTCATTTTCTTTCCTCTTCTTCAGCAGGGGCTCTTTAGCTGTTGATTATAAGCTTCAGAAAATCTGAAGAGTTTAGAGGCCTGGGATTTCTTCACAACCTGTTTCTAGCCAGAGAGATTGCATTACTCAAGACTCAGGGAAACCTCATTTCTAATTGTTTATTGAAACTGGCAATTCTGGCAAGGATTTTAAAAATTAAGAAAGTGTTTCGGCGTGAGCTGAGATTTAGTGTCAGGGCTCCAGGGTGTGGGTGCTACCCCAGGAGGTTTAAAAGGCCACACCATCTTCTCTTACTTGGGCACAGGCATCTTTTTGTAGCACCAGTTCTGGATCTGCTCAAAAGTTTCAATTTAACAAGAATATACAAAATATTTTTTAAGTAGACAACATCTACTGAAAAGACATGGTTAAGAAAAGCTTAAAAAAAGGGGGGTGGTGGTGAAGAAAGTCTAAGATCACAGTAAGATCACCTTGGAAACTTTAAAAAGTGTTGATGCCCACAACACAGACCTATTAACTCATCTGGGTGGTAAGGGATTCATGGTGGCTAAAGTTCCCTAGGTGATTCCACTGTGCAGCTAGAGGGAGAAACGCTGGCTTGGGGATCGACATTCTCCCCTGCTAGAAGCGGCAAAAGTCTAGTCTCTGTGTCTGGCCTTGCAGAGCTGGGATCCCTGACAGCTGGTGTGGGATGTGGCTCAGTCATAGATCTTTGGGCAGCGAGGACAGAGGGCCCCCCACCTGTTAGCTCAGTGGCGAGCAGTAACCTGCCTTTCTCAGCAGCCAGCTCACAAAACCCAAAAAACATTTATGGGCCAGATTCCTTTTCTAATTCTGAATGGAAATAACGTGTTTAAAGCCCATAAAAAGCGACTGGTGTTACAACTTAAGACTATTTTGCTAAGCTAAACGAAATAGGATCTACAAAAACCATCAACTCTTGCAATGACTTACAATACTTACGTAAGTATTTTTGAAAAAGGAAAATGGAGACGCTTGTCAAGTTCTATCTTCAGATTACATCATGGCCCGTGCAGTGAAACCAGGTGGTCTGTGGGTGGTTCTGGAATGCTGCATTGCTCATCTTTGCTTTAGTTTATATTCCTCTAACCCTTCATGGACATTGGCTAATTAAATCTATCTTCTGACATTCTCTTCTTACCGGGAAACAATCTGTAATCTGCCTTACACTTGGAAATTTGTTGTTCATGAGGCCGACAAGTGATTACAGTTTTTAAAATAGCAACAATCGGCTTTGGGGAAAAGGGGAACACCAGCAGCACTTGTCCAGGCGCTGAATTTGGTAAATGGAGTTTGACGCAGTAATAAGTCTCTGACAAAAGCAGCAGCTATTAAATAGTCCAGTGAGAAATCCCCCTTGTTCACTTTAAGCTTTGATAGAAGTCCCAGCTCTGATGGTGCTGACCTTCGGCCTTCTCTGAACTACTCTCTCTCTCACACACACACACACTCTCTCACCCCCATTCACACTCACACAATCTTCCTGGGAATTCCTTGCCTTGCCTGATCTCTAGAACGATTTTTTTTCCCCGCTGATAAAAAACTTGCTGGTGGGAAATTTAGTGGTGGAGAAGTACAGTCAGTATGGGGCTTGCTAGTGAGCAAAAAGACATATCCTATGAAACAAAATTTTAATTTTAATTTTACATATTTATACATAAAACTTTCAAGGAACCCTCTGAATCCAAAAGAATGTTAATAGCACATCTAAAAAGGAACTTCAGGTAGTCAACATTCACAAAATGTTGAAAACTGATTAAAATATACATTATTACGGAGAACTAGAACGTCACTACGAGGCAGGCATGTATTTTTTGACTTGAATAGCACCGTCATTTACAGTTCTTCTTTAAAACTACAGCAAAGAATGAAAGTAGTCAACGGGAAAATACTGCTCCAACTCAAAATCTCTAAACAAATAAAAATAAAGTTTTACTACTCTCTTTGATTAACCATGATCTGTGATGGTGTAGGTACTGTACATTTTTGTAACAATATTTTATTAAAATGCCTGATAGTAAGTGGTACAAGTAAAAAATTAAAATAAATTAAGAAGCGAAGGCCAATCACTGGACGTTAAGCTTCGGACATTATCAATGACTAACACTGATGTATGTTTCTGGGCCACTGTTAGCAACAGCATTTTCACAACCACAGAAGCAAAATAAATTCTAGTTTGTTCTCGGGTTCAATGGCTTCTTTTCACTTCGCAGGCATTTTCTCCGCCATGTGCTTTTGCTGACTTTCAGCATGTCTGCAAGAAAATTAAAACAGTCACTTAGCGCTGGGAAGAAAGATCCAAACTGCTTTTTCAATGAAGGGCTGTGACATTCTTCAAACCAAGTTCAGAGTTACTCATAGGGAAAATACCTGAAAATCAAGAAAAAGTACTTTATTCACACTGAGTTGACCGCTTTAACATTCAGATCCTCAGTATGATTCCTTGCACTGATATTTACCAAACTGAGATGGACCAGAGACGTACAGATATTACTGGTTTTGAGAGGAAGTGGTGTGTTTAAAATGAACAGAAGTCAATATCTGGGAAGCTTTTATCCCCAATATTTAAAATGAGCCTTCTCTGTGTCCCAGTAGCGAGACCCCCTGGAGAGCAAGACAATGAGGCTCTGTTTTTATGGAGCGGATGTTCCAATGGGGGCGACAAGAACAGAACAAGCAGCAAAGAGCAAGCATGGCCAACAGAAATAAGTACCCAAGCGCAAGTCAAAAGAAGGCCCTGTGGGCAGGAGCAACTGCGCGGCCGCTGCTCGGAAACACGGAAACACGCGCTCGCAGACACAGACGGAGGTGCTAACCAAGCCTCCCAGGAGAAACCCGGGGTCAGGAATCAAGTTCGCGCTCACAAAGCTGGCGTCCAACAAGTGGTGGGCCTTTGTGGATGAAAACGTTTTCCATGTTTACATGATTGTTCCCCCCATTAATCCTATGGGCATGATCATGGGAGGGGGGCAGGACAGGGTGAGGCAGGGCTTCTTATTCATTAGGCTCTATTATGACCGTGAGCCCAAGTTTGCCCCACCCAGCTGCTGGACGGTGGAGGCAGAGGCAGGAGGCCTGGCCAAGCTGCATCACTTCCCAGGGAACGGGGGATTGGAAGGCTACAGAGGACAATGGGTTTGAAGCACAACTTAGGAAACAACACATTTCTCGTGAGAAAAACATCCAAAGCTGTGGTTTCCGGAGGTAACGAAAGGCTTAGGGACAATGTATGTGGACTGCCTGGGCTCAGGAGTCAGTGACGTCAGGTTTAACTCCCTGGTTTTGTGCACAATGTGTCACATCTCTGGTACAGGGAAGGCAAACCACAAGTGGTTTGAAATGGGGAAGTGACAACGGCATCCTTGCCACACTGGGCAGCCCACAACTAAATGGCAGTGTTCATTTAACTAAAGGAACTCAGGAGCAAGACGTCGGCAGCGCTCCATTCCTTAAACACCACTCAAGCAGGCCATCCTGCAGTCCTGTTCAGCCGCACACAGAACCCCCAAGAACCTTCACATTTTCATAAAGTAGCTTGGGTGCCTCACTTAAGCAAACACAGCTCAAGACATTATGATGTCCAGTGAGCTACAATTCCACTGTAGCTAATTAAATTACAGCCCTTACCAGAGTTTTAAAATATGATTGTACGTGCATGTGTGTGCGGTGTACTCATGCACACAGGTATGTGGGAGAGTTTCTGAGAAGTTAAGAGTAGATGGCAAACAGCTTCAGAACTACTGAAAGTTGGGGGTTATTATTATTTATACAAAGATGAATTTCATTAAAATTTTAAACCAAAGGAGTGAAAAGGTTTCAGTCTATAGAACTAAAAGGCTTTTCCCTACAATTTATGTGAAAGTCCTTATTAGGACTTGTTTCCCTAGAGCCCCACTAGGACTTCTGTTCATCAGTAATCATTATTGAGGACCTACTGTGTGCTGGGCAGGTCTTGGATTAGACTCGGGGGGCACAGCAGTGAATGAAATGGCATCATCTCTGCTCTCAGGGAGTTTACAGTCAGGCGGGGGAGAGACTGTGATTAGAGATGGGATGTGGCCAGGGACCAAGAGGATCCTCATGTAGTCCTGGATCAAGAGCCAGGTCACAGCTAGTTCATGTGCTGAAAACACACCAGCATCGAGTAGTTTAGGGTCAGCTCCTCAGAACAGTCCACATTTAGATCAAGGTGTAAGAAGTTTAATGCACTAGCCATCTATCACAAGAGAATGAGAGTTCAAAAGCCAAATCTCTGGGGAGGGGGGTGTCAGGGAGTGCTTCTCCAAAGAAGCATCGTCTAAACCTCTGCTTCTCAAATTTGGCTGTGCATTGGAATCAAGCACAAGCTTCAGAAAATCCTGATGCCTAGGATACTCCACAGAGTCATTAAATCAGAAACCCTGGGGAGCGAGACCCAGGTATCACTAGTTCATAACCCCCCCCCCCCCAGGTGGTTCCAACGTGCAACTCAAATTGAGAACTGCCACTTTGAATGGACACCTGGACACCTAGCAAGAGCTGGACAGGCGGAGGAAGAGGTGAACAAAATCCCAGCTGTGCCCACCGCTGCTCTCAGCCTTCTGAGATCTGGCTGCGGGACCCCGTAACTGCTACCTCTAGAGAGGGCTAAGTATCCTCCAGTCCCTGCAGTGAAAACAGTTACTGTTCTGCAGCCAGAAACACATGAAGAGGCTTCTCTCTCCCAAGAGGAAGGCTGTTTGGGGAGCTCCCATCTCTGCCTACGTAGGACTGCTCCAGTTTAACGGCTGCCAACTCTTTAGAGCAGGGGCTGCAAACCTAAGTATCAGCCTAACACTTGCAGCGATGGGGAGGTGACCCTCAATGTCCTCCCTGCCAGCACAGAGTGCCAACTCTGCTTCGAGAGGCAGCGGTGAAATTGCAGAGTTTACAGAAGAATTCATATGTATTTTTTTTAAATGTAAGTCCTGGTAGTATATTTAGCTACTATTATTACTTAGCCATAATGTTAATACCTGTAGGAATATTTCTTAGACTAACAAAAGGGAATAGGAACCCGCTGCATGGTCCCTGCTGGTGCTGTGCCTGAGTACACCTGTAGACAGCAATCACATTACTCCAGTGTTATTGTGACATTTCAGGTGTTGGCAGGTGCATTTAGAGTATGAAAGGGCATACTCATTTGTTTTGTTTGGGTTAAAGATAAGGCAATATAATATTTATTACATACAAACTGGAGTGCTGCCTGTAGGTCTTTTTTAAAAAACAACTTAGTTTTGCAGCATTTATTTTGTGACCAAAACTTTTCATAAATAATCACATCATCAGACAATGATGTTACCCACTGCACACTGAGAAGACGCCCCCATGGCAGGTGCAGCGTGTTATCCCTGCCTGTGTTTCCAGCTTCCCTGGGAGGGCTGAAGATCATAATACAGTCAGCTCCTTGTGTTACCGAGATGGGCAGCAGTCTTTCTTTCCTTGGGAAGCCTCCTACTCTCTGAATACCCATCCTGGGATTAAACTGTGGCCTCACAGTTTACAGATGTCATATGCAGCATCTCAGGAAGGCGCCATCGTACACACGTGATCATAGGAACGTTGGCGGTATTGCATGTGCCTTATACACTTACCGTGACAGGCGTTTCTACACATAAAACTATGAAGAAATGCAAGACGTCGATAAGGATAGTTTCCTTATCCCCAGGGAGAGAAGCATTCTTTTCCTCTTTACAGAGAGGAGCTGAGCCCAGCTAAAACTCAATCCCTGGAGTTCCCCATGGGGAGAACAATCTGGTGGCACCAGGGCTGTGGAAAGATGCCAGGTCCCATAAGAGCTAGCACCACTCTGCGGCACCGACTGTGTGGCTGCTCCTGCTGGAAACACACCAGGGTGGAACGGCTAAGGCCAGCTTCCCAAGGGACAGTCCTTCCGGGTAGAGTCCTAGACCAGGGCTATTGGCCTAACTTGGGTGGAGGCATGAGAAGTTCTAATGTGCTGACCATCCACTGCAAGGGGGCGGTTGGCTGTTTCTCCTCCATCTAAGCAGCTGACACCAGCGAAGGGCAGGTCAGCTTCTCATGGAACTTAAAGGAAGATGCTCTTGCCCTAAACCCTCAATTGCAGACACCTCAGGCTTCTTCTGTTCTCGGGGCGAGTGAAGCTGCACTGACCTGGTCAAGTCCTCGATGTCCACCAGCATGGCGTCCTGCTCCGTGTGCAGCTCATCCCGGATGAGCAGCAGCTGGACCAGCTCTTCATTTAGACCTGTGGCAAAGAAAGGGGAGCTTCAAAACTGCATCCTAGTCGGAACGCGTGACTGTTTGCAAACTGGCACATCCGTGTATCATAGACATATGACATGTAAACAGCTGAACATCATGGGAAAGACACTTTTGTAAAAATGTAGACTTATATTGCAGAAACATGACTAGTGTGCGTAATTATGGAGGTGCTGGAAGAAAAGAAGTGAGAAGTATTTCCAATTAAATTCAGATCAAAGTGGGGGAAAAATGCTAGCTGCTGGGAACCTTGGCAAATAGCTTGTTAGAAAGAGCGGAATTTTGTTTTTAAGCAATGAGAACAAAAAAGTCTGGAGTACATTACATTTTCCACCTTTCAGCTTCACAGGCCCTTGATACACTAAAAATTAGAGGGGCCTCTTGGGCCCTGCCAGATGCCCCACTAGAGAGGAAGGGAAGGCAGGGTGCCTCCCCATAGGGTATCAGGAAGGAGATACTCCGCGTGCAGCTTGTTTTATGAAAATATATTATCTGAGGTTACTGGAATGTCAGATTTGTGGTAGAGTTAGATGTGCAAGACCTAAAGTAATGACCCCTGAGATCTTAGGAGTGTAGAGAACCAAAGAAAAATATTCCTTAAGACGTATGCCAGGAATAAAATATATAGAGAGACAAATATTTTAAATCTGGGTTAATCTGGCTCTTGCCTCTGAAAAGTACGCATAAGCAAAGGTCTCTGTCTTGCTCATTCCCCTCAGAGACGCTGAGGATTATGGCTGCGAGGTGCAGACAGGTAGGGAGAGTGCTGCAGCAGCAGGAACTCTGGCCCCGGAGACGAAATGGAGGAAGGCGATGACTGGACAGGTCCCCTGCGGAAATGCTTTTAGACACCCTGACTTCAGATGACGCATTTACCTGTCTTTGAGCCAGACTAGTTTCCAATTTTAAAAAGAGCAAAAAATCACAGAGGAGGTCTAAAATTGTATCTACTCCTCAAAAGGATGAGATGGCAATTTTATCATTTAAAATTAAAAATTTAATTGATTTAAAATTTTATCAATTAAAAGTCTAAGGACGACGTTTTGCCATTTTTGAAAGAATTACAATCTTACCAATTAATCCTCAAGCAGAATTAAAATGCAGCTGTAGAATTTCTTTTAAAAAAATCCTGTGAAATCTATGGTTTCTTAATTAAACTGTTCAACTCTTTCTCTTGGTTTTAAAACAATACTGAATGTATTAACTCTGCACTGAATACAATGTTTAAAACTTGGATGTAGTGGAGAACTTTTGTTTTTCTCCAGCGTGCTGTGGAGTTAGTCTTTAACACCATCACTCAGAAAAGCGTTTGTATCTTTCAGCCCTTAGCGCAGGGACCTTTTCCCTCTTATGCAAAGTTTTAAACTTTTTATTATAGAAATTTAGAAACTGACACAAAAACAAAGAAAACAGTTTATATTTGAACTCCCATGTATGTAACCAGCTTCAGTAATTACCAGCTCATGGCCAAGCTTGAATAATCTCTCTCTCATCTTACTGAAGTCCCAGACATCATGTGATTTCACCTGTAAATGCTTCCGTATATGTCTCTAAAAGGGGCCTCTTTTCCTCCCTAAATTCATATAACCACAATACCCTTGTCAAGTAAGTAATTTTTAACTAAAACATTAAGTCGGTGTTCCAATTTTCCAGTTTTGCTCATAAAGCTTTTTAAAGAGTCGGTTTGTCTGAATGCATTTGGTTGGATTTGTTTTAATCTGTACATCCACAGATTATATAGAATCACGCCTTCCAGGGGGTGGAGGGGTGATAACCTCATCTGCCCTAACCACTCTGCCCAAGTGAGAAGTTTTTCTCTTTCGCTGGGCCAAACAACCGCCTCATCTGTGCATGACCTATGACCTGGAGCATTATTCACAACTCCCTCTGGTCATTCTTGTAAAGGTTCTTCTTTATTCTGTGGCAAAAAAAGCCCCAACTTTGTCACCATGTAATTTTCACATATTAGTCACACACTTCTGCCACCTGGAGTCCCACAAAATAAGTCTGATTTGACTGATGATGACCCTATCTGAAATCAATGTACACACAAAGCCAAGTAGAGGTATAATTGTGTAATAAACAACACGTAGCTTCTGCATTGTATTCTAGAAACAGATGTTGTTGAGTCAAATACATGCTCTGTGCTGGGAGCTGGGGATTGAAGATAAATGAAAAGGACCTGGAATTCTTGTGTCTCTTGAAACATTCTTAAAGTTTTTGAACATTTAAAAAACCCGAATAAACAATAAAAAAAAGAGCCTTGTTCTTCCTTTCCTTGCACTCACACAGGAGGACTGGAACGCACAAAAGAGTCGGGTCAAGTGAGTTGCACGATCCCGCAGCGTTTCGCTCTGAACCCCCTGTTTTCAGGGACAGGTGACACTTACTTTCTATCTGGGAGTGGAGGTCGTTGACGATCACCTGCAGCTGCCCGATAGTCATGTCTCTCAGGTCAGTGGGCTTCAAGCTTCTTTTCATCAGGCATTCACTTATATGAGGCATGTGCGGCAGCTGAAGGGACCCAGGGGGAGAGACAGAGGCGTGACGAGAGCTGCACATATATTGAGCATAAGACAGTTTTTTCTTAAAAAGCCACCCCCTAATCCCTCTGCTCAATTCAGGTTCTGAGCTTGGAAGCTTTCCCAGTGTGGGGCCCCGTATACACACATGACCTAATACACTATTGGTGTCAAAATGCCCCACTACCACCATCCAAGGTTTTCTGATTGGTCGAAGGCTGTGACAACTGCAGGTCAATTATTATAGTTACAAACAAATAACCAGGGAGCATAAGTATTAATATTATCAATGTCACGGAAAACATTAATATGAACTACTATTTAATATCGTGTGCTTTGAGTATTTTATCTTGTCCAATCCTCATTATTGTGCTCCACGCAGGCATTATCATTCCCATTTTATAGATGAGAAAGCTGCAACTTAAGTAACTTGTCCAGAAGCACACAGCAGGGCAACAGCAGAACTGGACTGAAACCCTGACGTCCAAGGCTCTTACTCACATGCTGTCATGTCTTTACTGAAACATGGCAATGAGAATTGCAGCAACAGTAAGACTGCCACGATCGAAGTCAACAGATTGTTAAACCAACCCCGCTTTCCAGGAACGTAAAGACTCCCCTGACAGCTAATACTGCCCCTCAGAAACCCAGGAGATGTGAACTAAGAGCAGACTTGGAGTTTGTGAAATCTGTTGCTTATGTATTTTCAGTGCTACGGTGGGAAGGAAAAAGAAACAAACTTATTTCTCAATGACAGGACTTTTTACAAACTGCCTTGGAGAAACCCAAGTTTGCATAATTCTGGGAAGGTTCTGCGACAGCATGAACCATTTGCATCCCTACACATGCGCTGCGTCTCAGCCTCTGCTGCTTACCAGGTCAGCGACGGGAGACTTTTTCCTGTTCTGTTTTTCCACTTCTACTTGCATTTTGGCCATTGGTTTGGCCATGGCGAGGGCCATCTTGGCTTCAGCTTGCAATTTCTTTTGCCGTGTGAGGAAGTCCATGTCATCCAGGGACTCGGACTCCTCTTCAGTAGTGTCTCTATCGGAATAGGAAGAACTCTGCTTGCTCTGCGAAGGGGAAAAGAGCAGCTTGAACTTTCCCTGACAGTCACCACCCACTTAGAGACGACCACAGCAGTCCCTTCACCCTCTCAGAGCACCTGGGAGCTCCCTTTATCCTTGTGACTCACTGCTGGATTTGACCTATACAAGCTCAAGTAACATAAAAAAGGTCTTTTTTTTTTTTTTTTTTTTTTTGTGAGACAGCATCTTGCTCTGTTGCCCAGGTTGGAGCGCAATGGAGTGATCACAACTCACAGCAACCTCCAACTCCTGGGCTCAAGAGATTGTCCTGTCTCAGCTTCCCAAGTAGCTGGGACTACAGGTGAATGCCAGCATGCTCAGCTGAAAAAACATTTTCAGAGATGAGGTCTCACTAAATTGCCTAAACTGGTCTTAAACTTAAACTCCTGGCTTCAAGCAATCCTTCTGCCTCAGCCTCATGAGCCCCTGGGATTACAGGTGGGAGCTAATGCACCTGGCTCAAAAAAGGTCTACTTTATAACAGGTTCTGATTTTAGCACATATAGAAAGACTAGTATCATTAATAACAGAAAATATATTTATGACAAACTCCAGATATTTCTTGATTGTCTCAGAATTTTCCTGAAGTGACCAGACTCAGAGCAAGGCACTGTATACATTGGCCCCCAGAGTAGACAGAATTTCAGGTATCCAATGATGTTCTGACCTTGCACTGCACTCCACGACCACCACACTTTGCTGTTTGTCTTTGGTTAGATAGGTGAAGCCCACCCAGAGAGGAAAGAATTCCAGCAGCAGGCATGCAGGATTACTTAGCCAACTTTTGTAATATGCAGGAAAGAAATGAGCTCCTCTTTCTAAACCCAATGAGGAAGAACTAGTAGTTAGCACATTTTCCCTTTATAATTTTTAAGATCATACGTACATAATTTTATGGTTTAATATGACGGCAGTTACTAACTTTAACAAAGCGTACATATCTCTATTACATCATGACTGTGACTTTTCAATCATTATCAAATTTTAGGAGCATGTAATTCTGAGAGACTTTTGTGGTTTTAATCTCTGCATGTTTGTTCCCAATTCACAGCGTAACAGAAGCTAAATGACCAGGGAAGTACCATGCCAAGCTTCAGGTCTTTGGACTCACCATGGGAGACAAAGGGGTGTCCAAGCTGGTTTCCGTCTTACTGTCATCAGCGTCACTATCCTTATCACTGCCACTGTCGTTGACAAAGCATATCTGCAGGTTCATCCCACTCTGTAGTCTGGGCAGAAACAAACAGGACACTAAGTCTGCTTTGCGATTTGTTATTTGGCTGCAGCCATTAGGACTGTCTGAAAGTGGCTTTTTATGTTCTTCATGTGGAGAAGTGAGTAACCAAAATTACTCTCCACTTAGAAATGACAACTTTTGCTAGAAGATTTTCCAATATTCTATTTGTTTGTTTCCACACCACTGTCCTGGTCACTCAGTACAATACCAAATAACGATGGGTTGGGCAATTGAGTTTACAGTCCTGCTGATCAAGATGCACAGGGGCCTTATAGGAGGAGGCGGGGGGCCTGTAGGAAGTAACTGTCATGAGGGGGGACCCCCTGAAGAGGGACTTTACCAGATAGCAGAGAGCTAGCCAGCGTTCTTTCCACCACGTGCAGCAGGGAGCAGGCCCCCTCCAAGATGTGACCCCTCCGCACCCGATCTTGGCCTCCCCAGCCTCTGCAACCATGAGAAATGAATACTGCTATTTAATCTCCACCCCTAACACCCCAAAGATGTAATTTTAGTAGCATCTCTGGTAGGCCTAGTCTCCGTATAAGATTAAAGAAAAGGCAAAAGGCAGCTCCCTAAGCAGGAAGAGATCGCGGGCAGCTCATCTAGAGCCAGGTTTGGGACAGAAGACACTGAATTTCAAGAGAAAGGCAAAGGGCAACACACCAGATGTTTGGCATTTATAGTTGATTTTTAAAAATTCCAATGGTAGAGGTGCTTTCTAGAAATTGCTCAGATGACTCATTTAAAGAGATCCTTTGATTGAAAACAACACAGAACCCCCAAAAGAAAATCTACCACCACCACTGTTATTGTTATGGTTATGCACCGCCACCTACTGGTACATTCTGTAATTGCTGGAAGTCCCAGCCAGTGTCTACTGTAAGAAATGCAGCCTTTCTTGTTTTTTTTTTTTTTTGTTTTTTTTTTTGTTATTTTGAGATAGTCTCACTTGGTCACCCAGGCTAGAGTGCCTTGGCATCTAGCCAAGAGAGGAAAGAATTCCAGCAACAGGCATGCAGGATTACTCAGCCAACTTCTATAATATGTAGGAAAGAAATGAGCTCCTATTTCTAAGCCCAATGAGGAAGAACTAGTAGTTAGCACATTTTCCATTTATAATTTTTAAGATCATACATATCTGACTTTACAGTTTAATATGAGAGCAGCTTCTAACTTTAACAGAAGTGTATGTATCTGTATTATAGAAATAAAGAAAGCTCAAACACCTCAGTTCAAGAAATCCTCCAGCCTCAGTCTCCTTAGTAGCTGGGACTACATGTGCCTGCCACAGTGCCTGGCTAGTTTTTCTATTTTTTAGTAGAGATGGGATCTCCCTCTTGGGTAGGCTGGTCTCAAACTTCAAGTGATTCTCCCGTCTTGGCCTCCTAAAGTGCTAGGAATATAGGTGTGAGCCACTGTACAGGGCCAAGAAATGTAGCCTTTCCCTCCACATGGCCAGCTCCCTTCCCTCCCTTGCCCTCATGGCATAGGTGCGGAGAGCCAGGCTCAGAGCTGGGGGAGGTTCCACTGTGATCAGCTCAAGGTGCTGAGAGTCAGGTGGACTCAGGTTCTGAATCCTCCCTTCTTTCTCCAGGGACATTACATAAGCTCCATGAAGCTCATTTTCCTCATCCATAAAATGGGATACTGTAAAATAGTCCAACGGAAGGAGTTTGTTCAGAGCTTGGTACATGGCAGTGTGCTCTATACAAGTTAATTGTCCTCCTTTACTTACTGAAAACTCAGGACAAAGGCACACAGAATTTTAGAGGTGATGTGACTTTTTAAGGGGACCTCTGCACCACTAACTCTAATACCACTGGCCCAATCACAGTCAAGCCTGAAGCAGAATCAGCTCCCGACAGGGTGCGCTGGAGTTGTCTATTCCTGCCAGGCACCGTGGCCTGTGCAGCTGGGATCTGCCTCCTTTTGACTTCCTTACATTGGATTTTGTTTTTTCTGGAGAAATCCAATATGTTCAGTTACTCTTTGATCCAATGTAAGTTTTGAAATTATAAGGCCTGTAGTTGGTCTAAGAATTAAAATCAACCCATTTTTAATAATAAAACTGAAGCTCTACAGATTGGCAGAGAGAGGGAAAAAAGCTGTTTGCAAATTAAGAACATGCACATTTTAAAGCCTACCTAAAATGAATCTAACATTATGTAGCATTTTCTTTTTGCTGAATAAAGTTTTGAGAAGACGTGTCTGGCTACTGGATGCATAGATTATAAACAGATAAAGTAACCTGCGATAGAAAACACAAAACCGAACCAAAATAAAGTTTAAAATGTCCAAAGACACATGTTTTTATGCAGAAATAAGTTTGATCATACATTCTTTTGTTCTGCCCTCAAACTGACCTTTCTTTGAGGGATTAACTCAGACCTAGATCAACCCTGCCATACAGCATTTCCAACTCAGGAAAAGTCGCAGAGAGGTGGGCAGGGGGAGGGAATTAGTAGTATGGGTGGAAAGAAAAAAAAAAACCCCACCTCCTGTAGAAATTGGGAAAATTGCCTTAGTACCACATTATCGCCATGGGAAACTGATGAGATTAGGGGTGAGACTTATAATTCCTTACAGCAGTAATCACCAAGAACGTTACTCTCAAGAAAAGGAAATTATATGACATAACAGCTAATGGTTCAGAGGGGATTTTAGTAAAGACATCTTAAAATGGGCTCAGGTTTCAAGAAGGATTTGTTTGCCTTTAGCCTTTAAGCGGTTTTAAGATGAAGCCGGCTTTGGGTGAAATTCAACCACAGCTCCCAAGCAGACTGGCTGGGTGGATGGGACCACCAGCTGCTGATGGCCTCCCTGCTGCAAGGCTGAAGGACAGTCAGCTCCCTGTTCCCAGCCCGTCCTGTCCTGGAGGCACGGCTGCTCCGGAGGCTCACCTCTGGACACTGGAGTTCCCGCTTTCTGCACCTCCCACCGCACAGTATCTGGCACCTCTTACAAGCAGTCTTGCACCATCCAGGCTGCAGAGGGCCTCATGTGCCTGGATCTCTTAAGCACAGTCTGAGGTGAGAACAAAACACCATCTTCACTCCACCAATTAGAGACATAATTTCAAAGTAGCCGATTCGAGGTTCTGGGATGTTTTGAGGGGTGTTTAGCAGAGCACTGGCTGCCAAGGCTGCTGGAGTCTGCCTTGCTGTGGATTTCACTTCTAAAAGGACTGTCCCTGTCGTCCCAGAAAACCCTCGTCCCTTACACATAACATGGCAATGAAAAACAACACTGCCGCCCAGAACTACCTTCCAGAGGTCTGGAAGGGCGGAGGAAGAATGCTCTGAGATGTGATGAAGACTATGTCTTCAGGACCTCTCTGAGCACACGCGGCCTCTGTGTGACCCTGCATACTGGCCAGGAGTGAGAGGGCATTTAGTCCAGAGGCTGCTCAGTGACCACGTCTGGTCCGCATTTACAGTAAGGAAGGCTGTTATTTAAGAAACGCTTGTGTTGCCTTGAAGCGCATAGCTCAGTGAGTAGGGCGCCAGCCACATACACTGAGGCTGGCGGCTTTGAGCCCGGCCAGCGTCTGCTAAACAGCAATGACAACTGCAACAAAAACAACAAAAAAATAGCTGGGCAATGTGGCGGGCGCCTGTAGTCCCAGCTACTTGGGAGCCTGAGACAAGAGAACTGCTTAAGCCCAAGAGCTGGAGGTTGCTGTGAGCTGTGATGTCACCGCACTCTACGGAGGGTGACAAAGTGAGACTTTGTCTCAATAAAAAAAGGCTTGTGCTGACTTCCAACTGCTGTTACCAGTGATAACATTAAAAGATGCACAGAACTGAGAGGTTGGCAGAGAAGAAAAGTTTCTAACTACTAAGAGGGTATCTCAAAAGCCCACCCAAGTGATAATATGATTTGGAGAAAAGATAACATTGTTTTCAAAATACAGAGACCAGACCCATTCATTCCCTGAGAAAAATAATACCATAGTCCTAAAATTTGCTGGTAACTTCTAAAAAGGCAGTAGACTTTGTGAATCAGGCTTTTGTCCTTGGCGTTGGAGGAGGGCTGGTCTGAGGCTGGTTCTGAAGCCTGGAACTATTTACGGTTCTCTGATCTTAGAAATGGGAGTCTCCCAACATCAGTATCTGGGCATAAATGTTTAAGATTCTTGGGTAAGATTTTATCCCCCACCCACCACACTTCACTTGAACTACCGCATTGAATTTTAGCTCTGAAGTATGTTCACTCACACTCTCCCTGGACTGTGTAATCTGTCACCTGTGGGTTACAGGCAAGATAATCATTACTCAGAGGAGTCAAATGATTCGCCCCAGACACGTGACAGCCTCAGTATAAAAATGCCTCCAATTCTTCCCCTCGTACCTGGCCTCTCTGTAATGTGATGCAGTTTCTGCCATCAAGAAACAGAGGCTATGTTCCTACCCTTGGGTCAGCCTTGTTACTCATCTCAGCCAAGAGAAGGCAGAGGCAGTGATGCTGTTCTGGCTCTGAGCTTGTCCTCGGGGAACCCTGCCACGTCCTCAGAACAAGTCCTCACTAGCCCGCTGGCCATGACTTCTCAGCACAGAGCTCCATGGCCGGTTGTCTCGAGACATGTGTGAAAGGCCAGCTGACAGCAGGAGGGACACCTCACCCATGACAGCTGAATGCAGACACGCAGGCAAGCCTGTCTGAGGCCCAACTCAGCGAACCAGAACTGCCTGCTGACTGACAGGGTCCCGTGCAGAAATACAGGTTTATTGTTATATGCTACTGAGGTGGGTGGTTGTTTTTTTAAATTATGCATCATTATTGTGGCAGTAAGTGATGGGTACAAAGTCACAAAGCAAGAGACGCCATGGACTTCTGATTTTGGAATCATAATACATTTAACCTTGGGTTTGGATTTATTAGATCCTGTCTAGGCCCAGCAATCTGATGTGGAAGGGCATATACGTCCCGTCCTTGCTTATAATTTCACAGCAATTGTACAGCTTTCCTTAGGAAACAGAGCAGGAAGGACCTTTCCATGTGCCAGGAATTCCAATTATGCACTATCTGTCTACAACCAGCAGGGCTGAGAGCCACGGGCCCTGCTGTGCCATTTGTCTCTCAATCTCCCCAACTAGTTTGTGGTCGGGCTGTTAAAATATATTACTTCCATTTATTTTAATGGATCTTTCATGCATTATTCAAAGGCTTTATACATAATGAATAATTACTCATATTTTTATACCATATCTTTTTGTTTCATAAGAATTTCAAAGGTGATGGAACATAAAATATGGATTGTAACTACCCAAGGATAGCTATAAACACATTTCATTTTCCTGAGAATCTGTCATGAAGAAACAATGAGGGGACGATTGGGGTTTGAGTAAGCGTTAGATGTACTTTACGCGTGATGCCGTCTCAGTGGAATGTGTCGAGGTGGGCTAAAATGAGGTACTGTGACTTCTTTGTAAATTGTAAAATCCTTTTCCCATTTTGCAAAGCCTGCCTCATCTTCTTTTCTCTTTTGATTCCATATTGACATTTGCCAAGAGAATCACAGAAATGCCTTTAATTATTTACAAAAACCCCCAGAAAACAAAATTCTGTTTTCCATTGTACAAATACAAAGTTACAACTTATTTTATTTTAGTGGGATGGTGTCAACCTTCTTTCACTGAGGGGTATGCAATGGATAGGACGAAAATTTATTGGACTTTTTTTTTTTTTTTTTTTGCAGTTTTTGGCCAGGGCTGGGTTTGAACCTGCCACCTCCTGCATATGGGGTCGGCGCCCTACTCCTTTGAGCCACAGGTGCGGCCTGGAATTTATTGGACTTTTTAAAAAGAATGATACTTCCAAAACCGCTGCAAATATTGATGGTTCAACATTTATGATCACACTCACTAAAGGACTATAAATGATTTTTATGAGTAGATAAGATAGTGATAAGGTTGTCCAGCCGTGTATTCACTCACCCATTCACTTGGTGATCAGGCAGTAACAGCCCTGTACACTCCACTGAACCAACAGGCTGGTGTGAGTAGCCGTGGTCCCCTTCAGCCTGGGGACACACTTTCTAGTTGGCTGCAGTCCCACTCTCTCTATGGCTCCTTTCTGTCTGGGCTACTCAACCCACTTATGTTTCTTCTGGGCCCCTGCAGGCATTTCACAGTTCATGATCTTTATTAAGCGGATGCATAGAAGTAGAACCGGGGGTAAAAAACAGGTTTTCTGACAGGTTCTAAGTGCTTGGATTGGGAAATGACAAGGTATAAATAGAAATGTGGAATGTACAGAGCCTTGGGGGGAAGCTCGGGGACCACCAGCAGGCACTCCCCGTCTTCTAGTTGAGAAAACAAGCGCTTCTGCTGCCTGGACATGAGAGGGCAGGAACTGTACAAGAAAGGTCTTTAGTGAACCGGGGTTTGGGGGAAGAAATGCAGGAGAGAGATAAGAAAGCAGAACCCACAAGGTTAAGGGTGGTCTCTACTGCCAAGGAGAGGATGGGAAGGGGACATTGTTACATCCTGTCCTGAGGCTACACTTGTAGGACTCAGAAGCCAAGGTCAGTGGCTCCAAAGGCGGCTGGGTGCTTGCTTTTCCATTCTTGTGATAAAGCAAGTATCCAATGTGCTCAATACTAACGTGAAGCCAGTAGGTGGTGTAATACACGTTCACACAGGAGAAAAACTCAATTCAATTCAAGTTTAGGGGAGGAGGAAGGGGGGAGGGGGGATTGGTGTGCTCCCACTTAATGTGCACAATGTCGGGGTACATGGCGCACCTCCTGGGTGCCGGACACAACTACAACAGGGACTACCTACCAAATGCAAATGTTGTAATCTAGTGGTTTGTACCCTCACAGTAACCTGAAATTTAAAAAAAAAAAAAAAAAAAAAAAAAGGTGGCTGGAGTGTGACTGGCCCTGTCTGGGTTTCCTTCATCTAATTCTACACTTGCTGCTTTTTCTGTTTCCTCTTGTCAGGCTACTTCTGAACCTTCCACCTGTATGTTGCACATGATGCTGGTCGGCACCCCCCACCACACGGCCACAGAATCTTCCCCCTGGCTTAAGCATCTAACTGAAAAGGGATCCTACCCCTCACTAGCTTTGTTTTTTTGGAGAAACATCAGCCCCTGTATCCTAAAGGGAGTCTCTGAGAGCTGCAAATCAATCCCTGCATTCTCTGGACAGCTGTTGGTTCTGTGTCTACAGTCGTGTCTATTTCCTTCACCAATGACCACTTTTATATCATTAAACTTGTAATTATAGGGTCTTAACATTGGGAAAATGCATTTTCAACAGAAATGTTCTCTAGCATGAACGGACAAGCAGAATGCTACCTCTTCTGATAATAGGCATAAAACAGCCATCTCTCACAGGACCTAAATGTGGTCTACTTTCATTCTAATTAAGGCCAAATAATCCTCAGGCAACGTATACTCTGAAATAAAAACTTTTAAGCATCTACTATGTGCCAGGCATTTTACATATCATAACTCTAACCCTCAGATACACATAAAGCAAGTATCATGAACTTCGTTTTTCATATAAGAAAATAAATGTGGAGAGAGGTTAAATTACAGGTAACGAAGGAGAGTCCATCTTGAAAGGTCAGGGCACTTTAAGAAGGACAGCATAAATTCAGACAATGGGAAGAAGGATGAAAAAAGAAAGCAAAACAAAAGCCAAATCAAAAGCTAGCAAGAATTCAAGTGCCTAACGGTAAGAGGTTGATGAAGTTTATTACAGTGGAACGTCTGATGAGCTATTATGCAGTCAGCAAAAATGCACACCATGGAAGAACAGTTATGGACAGGAACACACATTCCTGATGTGTTGTTAAGTGGAAGAAAACAGGCTAAAGCTGCACCTTTAGTATGATCCCCATTTTATAAACAAAAACATGGAGACTATGCACAGAATAAGTGGCAGAAAATACACGTAAGATTTTTTTTGTTAGAAAAGATTCAGTCGACTTTGGATTTTTCTTTTATTTGAGTGCCTACATGTGGGCATCTAGCAGGAATTAAAAAAGAAAAATAAAAGAAAATCAGAGAGCTGATGATTAGCATTTGTGTGTTGGAGGAACAGTGAGCAGGATCAATGTTTGACAGCTGGGAAGGATGGCTGGCTGTGACTCAGACCGTTGTCCACGAGGGGCTGTGACCCATGGGTGAGTCAGGCGGGGCTTTTGGTTTGGGCCCGTGTGTTGTGGGTGGGTGGAAATCCATGGGTAGCAAGAAACATTATTTTCTCAGAATTGAACAGTTCTGTGGATGGTGGACTCTGACTCAGCTGTTGACTTCCCTTCTGAATCCTATTCAGATCCCATTCTCATCCTGGGAGCTGCAGTAAATTAGAGACTCTAATGTAACTGATATAAATGTAACTGTATTTTCAAAGCCAGACTACTGGTTTGGAGAAACATCAGCCCCTGTATCCTATCCTAATGCTCGGCTCAGATGGAGTTTAACTTATATGCAGGTTGGAGACCAGATGCCTGTCCCCTGTCAGACCTTTGATAACGTCCACGCAGCAGTGGAGTCAGTGAGTTATACGACTGGATTAGATACAAATCTTAACCACAAATTCTTTCCGTCTTTTGAACACTGAAGCACTGCTTTTATGACTTTTTATGTTCATGTTTTAAAATATTTTGGAGCCACTGGTTAGGCTTAATTTTGTGGCAAGCTTCATCTTAAAAGTTTAAACAATCTCTTTTATGATTTAATTTGTGACAATTTGAATTTTAAGCAGTGATTAAAAAGAAAGCAGTGGATCTACTGAATTGCACTGATTCTATGAAGTGTGGTTCTTCACATTTTGCCATCTTTATATTATTTATTTGAGACAGAGTTTTACTTTGTTGCCCTCAGTAGAGTGCTGTGGCATCAGAGCTCACAGGAATCTCAAACTCCTGACTCAAGGCTCTTGCCTCAGCCTCCCAAGTAGCTGGGACTGCAGGTGCCCACCACAATGCCTGGCTAGTTTTAGAGATGGGGTTTCCCTCTTGCTCAGGCTGGTCTTGAACTCCTGAGCTCAAGCAATCCATCCACCTCAGACTCTTAGAGTGCTGGGATTACAGGCATGAGCCACCATGCCCAACCCATGTGCCATCTTTAAAATTGAGACGCATTTCACAGTCATCATCCCCTGCCCCCCCCCCCCAATCCGCGGCAGCGTGGCATGACTGCAGTCTCAACTGTAACTCTGCAGCCAACAAACCACGTAAGGGCTCTGAGGAAGGGTGGGCTCTGCTGGCTGCTCCGGCCTTCTGACAAAAAGCTCAAGTGTAGAACCTTGCCGCGTGGGGGGCAGCGGCTTAGAAGGAGATTCACATCCGACAGTGTGAAGTTAGACCGTGAAAGTGAAAAACTTTCCGGACTACTTTAACTCAACATACCTCATTTTTTTTGCACGCAATAGAGGCACCTATGATAAAAACATAGGTCCAAACAAGCCTGAAAGGACTCTTTCAGTAATCAAAACAGAAATCCCAAGTGTTAAGGAGTCGTGTGTTACCAATGGGCAGTTTACATTTTTAGTGGTACGTAAAATATCTTGTTTGTCTCTAATCGATGGTGTCTGAAAATGAATAAAAATGATTAAAAAAATAGTGTAATAGCAAACCCTAATGCAACACTGACTCTGGTCCTCGCGCTCACTTCCGAGTGCCTTGCTTGTCTTATTCACGGTAACCCCAGGAAGGAGGCACTGTTGTTACTCCATCTGACAGGTGAGGACACTGAGACACAGGTGAAGGCATCAGTGCAGGTAAGTAGCAGAGTCAAGGTTCCAAGCCAGGCCCTCTGGCTCCCGAGACCCTGCTCCCACCCACCCTGCACCCAGCTCTGCAGGATGATGAACAGAGTGTGGGGACACACCGTCTCATGACAGATAGTGGAGGGACAAACATCGTGCAAGCTGGGAACAGCGACTGCCTCTGCTGAAGAAACAGGGAGACTGGAAGAATGGAGGACAGAGATGGGAGGACCTGAGCTTTTCATGGTGTTTTCAATGACACGGTTTGATTTCCTAAAACCACATAGAAATTTTTTTAAAAACACCACTTCACATAGTATGGTCAGTGGATCCCCCCCCCCCCCTTGGTAATCTGTTGAAAATTGCAATATATCAGGGTTTCTGTCCTATGGAAATTTCTTCCATAGGCTTTTTCTTTATTAAATCATAGCTGTGTACAATAATACAATCATGAGGTACAATGTGCTGGTTTTATATACAGTTTGAAATATTTTCACCGAACTGGTTAACATAGCCTTCAATGCATTTTCTTAATTATTGTGTTCAGATCCTTATACTCCACACTTAGTAAATTTTTAATACACATGATAATCTGAATGAGAACAGTTGGAGGGTGCAGAAACGGTTATGAAAGGACTGAGTGAAGGAATGGGCTAAGCCTCCAGAGGCCCTGGCCTCACTGAGGGTGGGGAGGGTGTTATCCAGCAGCAGTGAAGGCTTTTGTGCACCCACAAAGGAGTCACATGAGCTGGGTGTGTCCAGATGCACGTGTGCAACCACCGTCCAAAGGCAGTGCAAACTGCAATAATAAAGCCATCGTAACTTGTCAAAGACGGTGCGCCAGTGAAAAAGATTTCCTAGAAGCTCCTTTAATTAAACATTCAACTGTCCACCACAGCCATTTTTAAATGCAAAACGCAGCCCTGTGGTCTTTTTCTCCCTACCTCCCACCCTTTCACCATAGCTCAGGCAATTGAATTCTCATTGGCGATTAAAAAAAAAAATTCATAAGACAGGATACAGCTGGCTATCCCTCTAGCAAGATGTCAAATTCAGCTTGCACAAAATTAATTGCACCTAATTAAACTGGGGTCACTGGCATTATTGTAAAGTGAGGCTATTTATTAGACAAAGAAAATTTCACAAATACCAATTTGCTTTTCTTTCAAGTTTGTGAAGGAGAGGGATTGCTTACATAATTAAATATGTTTTGCCATTTTAATCTTATTACTCCTCAAAAGATCCACTTCAAATCTTGCTTCACTTTTGAAACTGTGTAATATTTTAGGATACTCGAGTTAATGCGTGGAGGAGGATGTGAAAAAATGATGGGTTTTCTGTAGACTTCCCAATGATTTTTCAAATAATACAATCAAAGAAGAAGTCAGCTACATTTGCAATGACACGGCTATGTGAAGGATTTTCTAAATGAGCTATTAGCACAGATGTAGAGATTAATACAGAAATTTAAAGATATGTTGCATGTTCTAAATCGGTTGCTATAGCATGAGCCTATTATTGCAAGGATGCCACAGGGTAACTTTCGCCGAGGACACATTCTTTCCTGACCAATGCTGGGCAGATATGACCATTCTGCTTAACTTCTTCCAGAAAATTATACAAATATTATTACTGCAGTAGACAAGAGGATGATTCACTTTCCTGGCAAAATGATGCTAGTTCAACCCGTGATTCTGTGGCAGGTTACGTACACAGATGCAGCTCCTCACATCCAAAGGCCCTGTGGATCCTATTGCTTTAAGGTCTCTCTAGATCCAGTTGATAAAAGCTCCCTGGGGTGTCCACATCTCCCCTCCCACCTTCCAGTCTAAACACAAAAGGAGGTGGCAGCTGTCTATCATTGGTCTTGTCTCAGCCACTTGCCAATAAACCTATAAGGCCAAGAAAGGAGTTTTGATTTGAGATGGTGGAGTGGCTGAGATAGAAGCACAGTCATCATTATTCAAAGCAGCTGCTCAAAAGTTCTCTGGGGAATTTCTGCTTTTCATAGTAACCAGGGTTTGGAGAGAAGGGTATGGCCCATCTTAGGCTACACCATCCCACTGTATACTTTATAAAAAAGACACTACACTGTATGTATCCATATTTTTATATATGTAAACAAAACACATCTTGGGGTTAGGTAGGAGGAGAGGTGAAGATCAGATTTATTTTGCAGTTATTCTCCACAGTGTCAGATCAGGTTGCAATGTTTGAAAAAGGAAAGATTTTCTGCGTGTCCATCAGTAACCATCATTCGATCTTGTGCCCCCCAGGGCAGTTAAGCCAGTTTCTATTCTTTTAATAACACTAAGCTGTATCTGAGCTCCTAGTGTGAAATGAATATATAATGCTAACTGAAAATTAGTTTGACCAATGAAAAAATATTTTGCAGAAACGTATTATACTAGTCATAAAAAGAATATTTTTTTTTTTAAAGAAAGGGACTAAACGTAGTATTTTTAAAAACCTTATTTCAAAAGTAGGTGATTCATTTTTTTCTCATTTCCCTGTGAGCTTTTAAAAACTTTTTACCGAAACATTTTTTAAGTTAAAAAAAGGTCATACAGTCTTAGTTTGAGAAGGTGGATATGTGAATTAGCAAATAAAAAGAAAATGACACTCCCTATATTTGCCACATTTCAGTATAAGTCAAATTTAATTAGTTGAGTTATGAACCAACATAGAACATTCTTTTGCTGCAGAGTTAAGCATGACATGTCTTTACGGGATTACTGTAAGCCTAGCTTACATTTAACAGCTTGTCATTCTTTTAAAAAATGCTTTAGGAGATAGCACCATCTAGAAAAACCCAGGCGAGCTGAAACTCAGTGAACAGCTGAGAACTTCCACTCACTAGACAGGCTTAAACTGCGGTCTTCCCAGACCCTCATGCTATTTCATAGCTTTTCACATACTGTGTCATAAAATTACTTTTTGCAGGGAAATGCACATTCTTTAAAAAGATAACCAGTACTAGTTTGCCAAAGATCCTATTCACCTTAACAAGTAAGCTCATCACTTCAGAACCCATTATTTGACCAAATAAAATAATTTTAAGTCCTCAGCCTCAATTAAAATTGGGTAGTAAATTCATACACAGTTTACCTGGTTCTGATTATTTAACCGATTCGACACATGTCCCCTGGTACATTTTCGAGTATCATATTGGTAAACTCAAAGTTCTAACATCCTTCAAGCACATTTGTAAGTCCAAGGTGAGGCATTTCTAGCTCAACAAAGAATTTCAGGGATTATAATCCATTAGAAAAACGAAGTCGATTCTAGCAGAGATAAGGAATATGGGTTATACAAATGCAACTGAACATTCCTAAAGGCTTTTCTCCTACGTCATCACTGCTGAGGGGGATGACAGTCTTTGCAACTTCGAATTTACAGAGGTAGAGTGATATTGCTTAGAAACATTCAGTCTCATTGCTGAACATCATCCTGAGGGGGATCCAAAAAAAAGTCAGCCTGTTGGTGGAATGATCTCATCCCAGGATGTGGGGATGAAGCCTCTGGAAGAACAGAATATAAATAATTGTCCTTATGGTGAGTCAACAAGTGGAGCCTGTCGTGAGCTACTGTGAAATACACGTGTGTTTAGATCTCTGCGTCTCCAAAGGGCGTAGATGACTCGGTGATTTTCAAAGTTGCTGTGCCGCAAGAGTTTCAGGTAGGTTTCTGGGGCGTGTAGGGCAGGGGTGGAGGGAGGCACCGAAGGGGAGAGGCAGGGGCAGGGGCAAGTAGGAGGGGCAGACGTTTGCTGGGCAGGGGTGGCCCGGCACTTCCCCTTCAAGTCTCCTGAATCTGAGGAAGATTGCTTTGTTTCACATATGAGGCTTCTGCACAGGGTTGCATGTGAAATATTTCTGCCATTAAAGTATCGAAAACCTTCATGAGACTTCAGTTAACTGCATCCTATTGAACGCAGATATCAACTCCTGACTGATTGCAGATTTAAGAAAACTTAACACTTTCAACTCTTGGCAAGAAATCTAGGCAAGGTCTATTGGACTTTGGGGTAGAAGATGATAGTTACAGGAAGCATTGACCAGGAAAGGAACGTTGGATGGAATTAATTATATAAACTTGTAAGATTAAGAACTTAGGGTCTTAAAACACACACTAAGGAAGTGAAAACAAGGAACAACCAAAGTGGTACATACATCCATGTGGTACATACAATGTGTTTAGCATCTGTACCAAGTCAATAAGAAAAGCACAAAGTCTAAGTCCAAGAGAAATTTAGATGTAAGGTCCAAACAGACATTTCAGGGAAGAGAAAACAAAATATAGGGAATGAACACAATGAAACACCATGTTGTCCTAGTCAATTAACAAAAATTTAAAAGAAATTGATGCTTTCTAGTGTTAGGAAGGTTATGATCCAAAGGGTCTCTGAAGCATTGCAGTAGGAGAGAGGAGCTTGCAACCACGTTGGAAAACAGTATGAACATTCAGGTATTTTCCTAGTCATTCCACTCATTGCAAGCTGAAGAGAAATGCTTGCACAGCAAATACACGTGCAAGAATATATATAAATGGCATTGTCGTTACTCAACCCCCATCAGAAGAAGTGTGGCGGAACAATCTGTGGTGTATTGATACTGCACAATACAAAGTGGCAGTCAACACACAGGCTGGGGAAGGAATAAAGAAGCAACTCTAATTTCAGGACAAAGTATATAATTTCTCAAGTAATCACAGTTTACTGTATGGTTCAGTGAGAATAACACATGATCTTAGTAACATAAATATTGACTAGTTATTGGACGTTAAGCTGTGAAATAATTATAAAGGATGAATGGGGGGATATAGGTGTGTCTGTGGGAGATCTGTGAAGAAAAGCTAAATCCCAATTTTCTAGAGTAGGTAGTCTGATGGATATTTAAAATAAAAACTAAGAAGATGAATACTTTATTTAGAGATATGTGGGTAAATATCAGAAAAAATAGTCAAGGAGTTAAAAGTTATTGCTTCTGAAAGATGAAACAAGCATATATATATGTATATATGTATATATATATATAATTTAAAAAATAAAACCCTCCCATTTGTACCAGATAGACATGGCATTGCTAAACAGATGGGGCTGTTAGAAGAATAACTTGGTACTCTGGGGAATACTAGAGAACAGTCACAGAAATCTGTAAGACTCTGTGGTTCAATCCCCTCGCTTCACAAAAATGAAAAAAAATAAGGCTTGGTAAAACTAAGTACATTGGGAAGAAAATAAAAACTAAGTAAATTGTTAAAAAGTCCCCAAATTAGAAGTGAACTAGGACTAGTGCTCAGGTCTCCAGGTTGGAAGGCTCTTTCTGGGGAGAAAGAGAGATGCTCCCCAGGCAAAAGGGAAGGCTGGGCGGCACCTGTGGCTCAGTGAGTAGGGTGCCGGCCCCATATCCCGAGGGTGGTGAGTTCAAACCCAGCCCTGGCCAAACTGCAAAAAAAAAAAAAAAAAAAAGGGAAGGCTGACCTTACAGCTCTAGAAGGAAGGAGGGAGGAGAAGGGGAATAGAATGGGAAGGGCTGGTCCCCCAAGGAGGAGATGCTGTCACACTGCAGGGCCAGAGCAGAGCTCTGGTGTTGATGTACCGGCCCTGCCTGCAGTGCCCACAGACAGGTGTGCGCGTGAGCCTGCCTGCCTGCCTTGATTCTTGCTGGTGGAGATGAATCTCTCAGGATCAGACTGAAACAAAAGGCTTACTGAAACCCATGCAGAATAGACTCTCATGTTAAAATGCCTTGTTCCAGGCCTCACCTGAGGCAGAGACATGGTAGAAATCTGTAGGTTGGATAGCAGCGTGCACACTCTCATTTGTCTGCCCCTCCTGGCTTAACATGGTACACATTCCTTGTATTTTAACAGAATATATTTGCTTCTGGCCCAGAAGACTGAGAGAAACAGACATGGGGGCGGGGGCTCTCAAGAGAATGCTGATCTGTCTTCCATGACTACCATCTTCACTAAAGAGATGGTCTGTATCTTTTCATCACTCAGAATACCCATATTTGTGAGACCTAAAACTCTGCAGATTGCCTGAACCTTCATGAATCAAGGCCGCCTATGGAATGGCAGCTCAGCCACCTGGCTGGGAGCTTCTCGGGGATGTAGAGTCTGGAGCCCCACTGAGATCTAGTGAATCAGAATCTTCATTTTTGCAATGAAGATGATTCATTTACAGATGATTCATAAGCACGTTGAAGTATGAGAAGCTTTCGTCCACAATCCTGCTAAGTAAAACTTTAACTTAAAAATATTTTATTTGGAATTAGAAGCCATGCAAATGACCAAAGCATCCTGAAATATATCAGGATAAAGAGTAATGATATCCTGAAATAAGACAGAGAAAAACCACCTGGAGGACAGGTTAGGAGCTGTAATGAACATGAAGGATCAAAGCAGGAGTTGTGTTTCTCAGTTACCAGTTACTGCAGTCCCACGTGTCAAGGGGGTGATTCTGGGTGCTTTGGGACGGCTTAATGGGACATCTGGTCATTTGCCACATGCCTCTAACCCAGGCGTCCTCAAACTTTTTAAACAGGGGGCCAGTTCACTGTCCCTCAGATCGTCGGAGGGCTAGACTATAGTTTTAAAAAAAAACAAAACACTATGAACAAATTCCTATGCACACTGCCCATATCTTATTTTGAAGTAAAAAACAAAACGGGAACAAATACAATTCACACTACTTCATGTGGCCCGTGGGCCGCAGTTTGAGGATGCCTGCTCTAATCATTAGTCAGCTAGCTCCGGAGTGTGGCTTGATTCCCTATCAGTGTGCAAAATCAGTATTGAGTGCGGAAAAAAAATGAAATATAAAAATCTGGCCTTGAGTCGCTGGGCAATAGGCCTAAAACAACAACAGTGATGGTAACAAATAAACCAAGAAACGGGGGGAAGAGTCTATCTAACATCCAAATAAAGACGGCAGTATCACGGATTATTGAGGATTGAAAGGGCATCTTTTATGAGACATTAGATGTAAAATCCATTAGGCACATATCAGAAAAATCAACTCAAAAGAACACTCACCGGGAGGAAAGGCTCGGCTTCCCGCTCTTGCTACAGCTGGTATAAATTCCTGGGCCATCATCAAAGAAGCTTCCAAGCGCCAACTTCTGTCTGATAGACTCTCTCTCATTTTTCTGTGCCTAAAATTTCAAGAAAATAAAAAAGGCCGATAAGCGGGCAGATACGTCACAACCACAGGCAGCCTAACTTGCTTTGTTTCTTAGAACTGTAATATTAGATGAAAAATAAATAAATAGGCCGCAGCACAAGAGTATTTGAGTTATTAAAAGCTGAAATGAAACCAGTCCCTTCTGGTTTCCTGAATGCCTCAGAGCCTTTCTGATCTCCACCCAGGCAATCATGGGCGTGGTGCTACCTGAGCCCTGCTAGGAGGGACTGAGCCGGCTGGCGCTGTAATCCTTCTTCCTCTTGCCTGTTAGCTATAGCAGAGTAAGCTGTGGGGGGCAAGCACTTTCTCCTCAATCAGATCGCTGTGATCCCAAACGTGGCCTTCCCTGTCCCTGCCCCTCTCTCCCTAATGTGTCCCTGCAGCCGGCCCACTTTCTCTAGGGCAAGCACATGAACTCATTTGACTGACATGTGCTGGGTCTCCAGGAGCTGGCAGGTGCCACATGATGACCCCGGAACAGAGCCCGGGACAAGACAGACACAGTGCCTGCCCCCACAGGCTCCTTGTGTCTTCCTGGGAACGGCTGTTGCTGTTGCGTTCGTCGTACCTGGCTGAGGATGTGGGAAGCCCTGGACACAAGTCCTGGAAGGGCATGAGGACTCTGACTGGGCCCAGCTGCTCCACATTGGGAAGGGACGTGGGGGTCCATGCGCAGAGGAAGAGGATTTGGCAAACTCGACTACTGTGATCATTTGGTATGTTTACAACACTGAGCTTCCCATAAAAAGCCCCATAAAAACTCACCATGCTGAACTTTAAAACCCTTTAAATAACAGGGGAGAAGATTAGAATTCATTTCCTTAGTTAAAAAATGAAACCACTACAAATACAAACATTGAGTTAGGAACCCTGGGCTCGGGGGCCAGAAGTTAGTTTGTGCTTCCTGCGATGATGAGGGCTGTGAGAAGGACCATTTTATTCTCTGAGCTGGGGGTTAAAGACTCACTCACCAAATTATATTACAAACCCGGGTCACATGGCTGGGCGTGGCTATGAGGGCTGGTGGTGCCTTGATTCTCCCAAGAGGCAGCTCTGGAGCTGCATCTGAGCATCACCTCGTCAGGAAGACAAAATGCACTGCCTTTCAGATGGGTGAGCTACAAATGACTTAGTTTCATCCCAAAGCGAAGAGCAGCATAGAGGAAGAGAAGCTGCTCTGTCTAATATGGGAGTCACCAGTCACATGTGGCTATTCACAGTTCAATTAATTAATGAATCCATGTTAAAATTTCAGTTCCTCAGTCACACTAGCTTCATTTGAAGAGCTCAATAGCCACAGGTGGCTAGCAGATACCCTGTTGGGCAGCATGGAATAAAATACAAAACCGTATGGTACAACTGACACAGCTGTGGCTCCCAAGTGCCAGCAGGCAGCGTTCGAACACCTTAGGGTTTCCAAACTGTACACCCCAGACTGTAGCCCTGGACTTCAGTTTCAATAGAAACTGAGAACGTCTAGTTCGAACAAGGCTCAGCTCTACTCTTTTTTGCTCCCACATTTTTTTAATCCTTGGACACCACAAGCTTTCTTTCAACTTTCCACCGAGGGAGGACTGGGTCTATCTTCTCTACAGACCGCACCTCTGTTTTGGGATGTACCGACCCAGCTGTGTCATACCAGGAGCTGGCGTGTGCGCATGTGTGTGCGATGCAGCCACACAGTGAAAGACAGCTTTGGCACAGATTATTTTACAGATGTGCTGCTGATTTCATCCTGTGTACTTGGCTCGTGCAGTCCTGAGCCCTGAGAAAGAAACGTAAGGTTGTGAACGGAAGCAAGAATGCCTTCCACTTCACTAACCACTCGTCACTGTGCTGCTGGGGAACGGTAATTAAAGCCAACCATCCTTCCAAATGTGCAAGGCTGGTACTTGTGAGGGTCCAGCCAAAACAGAACCACATTGCTTTGACATCCATTCACTTCAAAATACCAGTATCTGCCAGGCAGTGAGTGAAATCACATCTCAATCCACATAACTGGCAACGAGGAGTCTCACTCAATGTCTTCAACAGTCAGAAAACTGTTGAGTGGAGCTGAACATCTAAATATAAAATCAGTAGACGACATGACTGTTAACGATTAATGTTCAAGGTGCTTGCCCACTACTAGCTTGGGGGCCGAAGGAGGCTTTATTTAAAGAAAACACCCGTCCCAGGTGTGAATGTGTGAATGCACCCTTGGTTCCTTATCTGCCTTTCCTGACGTACTTGTACACTAGGGCTATAGTTACTGGGGCAGGCCCTTTAAATATTTCTATTTATATTCACTACAGTTCTTTACACTGGGACGCCTCCAACAGCTTCCAGAGGACGGCTTTGTAATATTGTTCTTCCCCTTTTATCCTTCTCTTTCTCGGGATATCACTGAAAAGCACATCATGAAAAGTATCTACAAACTTGCCACCACCCCCCCCCCAATGAAACAAAAGAAAAAAGAATGTAGATGATACTCATAATCCCATGACCTAGAGATAACTGCTAAGATTTTGGTGTATTTCCTCCTAGCTTTTTAAATCTTACAATGAAAATGTTCATCAGAGCTGTTCTTGTACAAAGGTCCAACAATTAAGCTCACAAACTTGTCAGCATGCCCTTAATGCTGGCAGCACTGCAGACCACTCAGTAAGGTATCATAAAGCTTGGTACGTCGGTGTCTCACAGCTATGGTCATGGCGACACGGGGGGTGTCTTGCTGAGTAGTGTAGAGTGATATTTAGGGATGAGGTAGGTAGCACTTTCTGTAGGATGGGTTTGAGAACTTAATTTTAAGACCTCAGATGTGTGCGTTTTCCCCCTTTATAAAATCGAGAGCACATTGTGCATTACATTTTGAGCATTTCCCTCACAGAACTTCATATTCTTTAAAGACACAGGGTTTAATGGTTGCGTATCCTTCCATCCTCTGGAGTTACCCTCTATTTTTAACCATTTGGGATGTGTCAAACTAAAAATCACACAGAAGTCAGCATCTTTACATCAATCCCTGCCCACACGTCTGACTATGTCCTCAGGATAAGTTCCTGGAAGTGGAGTTACCAGATCAGCTCAGTGTGAACATGTGCGGAGGCTCTTGACACATTCTGTCACGTCGCCCTAGAGAAAAGCTGTTCCAATTCACATGCCCACCAGCAATGTGAAAGGGCCCAGTTTTACTGCATCCTGCCTAACACTGAGCAAACTTACTTTAAAAAAAATGTGGCTTTTAACTTCATAAGCAAAAATCAGTAGTTATTTATTATTTTTGAGACAGAGTCTCACTCCGTTGCTCTGAGTAGAGTGCTGTGGTGTCATCATAGCTCACAGCAACTTCAAACTCTTGGGCTTGAGCAATCCTGTTGTCTCATGCTCCTGAGCATCTGGGACTACAGGCACCAGCCACAATGCCTAGCTCGTTTTTCTATTTTCAGTAGAGACAGGGTATCGCTCTTGCTCAGACTGGTCTTGGATTTATTTTGAATTTATTTGATTACAAGTGAGAGTAGGTATTTAAGTATTTTTAGTTCCTGTACTTTCTTTTCTATTTATGACTTATTTCTAGTTTTGCTTCTTTTTCTGCGAAGGTCTGAGCATTTAAACACATTTATATTAAGGGATTTGTCCTTTTCCGTTTTAATGGTGTTCTGTACGTGAGTCAATAGTTTGCTCCCCCTGACTCACTGCTGATGGCTTTGTGGCCAGAAAGCTGTTCTCACTTGATGTTGGAAGATTCAGTGAGAGAGTCTGGGTAAGTCACTTAGCAGCTATCCCTGACTCATGGTACAGAAAGTCTGTGATCAACGGTGGCACTGCAGTTAATCCCCTGACAATTTCTGCTTTGAAGACGAAGAAAGGGCGGGTACAGCTCCTTGCTGTGTGCAGGTGTTTCTGCTCCTTCACATCACGCCTCCACATGGAAAAGTAAGGTGTTCTGGCTAAAATTAAAGACAGACACCACGTGGGGGATAAAGTGTGCAACTTACGGATCGACTTCAGCCGTGAGATGGACGTGCTGTGTTCTCAGACGAAGAGGGAACAGGTGACTGCGGCGCATACACACCATGGACAAGTCACAGTCACAAATATTTACAGTCTAAATATCCTCTTATCAGGGCTGCTCCCCTTATCACCACTAATCAGTCTTAAAAATCTAGCAATTACAGCCTAATATCCTTTCAGCTGCCTACGTGTGTAAAACACGTGTGTGTAATTTCTAAGGCCTTTTGTTCTCTAAGGAATTACGACTGCAGGGCAGTTACATCTTCCTACGCCCTCCCCAAGGCCAGGGGTGCTCCAGGGTGAGAAACAGCTGGACATACAGGAAAAGCGAGAGGTGGACTCAACAGGACACTTTGCCTTTACAGCAAGCAGAGCCACGCCCACTCTAAAGTAGTCTTGAGAAATTCCCTCATAAAACAAAAGTAAAACGTCTAAAATTGATATTGCCAGCAAAAAGTGAAAGGGCAACTTAGGAATAGTGGCTTACCCCTTCGAGACAGAAAAACCTATTCGAGACCAGGATGAAGTGAAACTGTGCTTAGAAGCTTAGCCCAAGAAAGTTTTCATCTGTTGCTCAATCCCCCACTGCCACCATCTGAGCCTGGGCAGATGAGACCCGCAGTGACTTTCCAAGGTACCCTGTGTGCCTCGATCTTAAAACACACACCCCTGGCACTTTCAGACTCTAAACGTCAATGCCCAGCCTTCCCCAGTGTGCCATCTCTCCACTGCAATTTCCCACGCTTGACAGTACAGTACTTGGTACAGAAATCAAAAGCAAAATGTTTTTTTGTGTGTAGATAGTGTCTATCTCCAAATCCAATATGTCCCCAAGTCTTTTCCATACTTTCCTCAGGATACAGCAAATACCCACCCCTTGCACACCAACACAGCCCTGCACCCCTGCCGAGGTTCTGCCTCTATACCCTGACTAGCTTACCTTCCTAGCAACATCACTGTATCTCCAAAGCAAAGGCCACCCAGCCTTTAATGGGCTAATGTGCACGTAAATTTATTAAGAGGAGGATAGGATATTTTCTGCACTTGCAAAATTTATTTAATTGACAAACTGTATTTTTGTGGGGGCATCTGTGAGGTCGGTCTGGTTCTCAGGAACACACTTCAGGGAAAATGTCCTAAGCCCAGACTTGAAGCCATCTGGCGCTCAGGACACCACGAACAGCTGCTTCCTCTCCACTCCTGCGCAGATGACAAAGCCCACACAGCCGGAAAGAGCCTGTAAAACTAGGAGGAAGGGGGTTCCTTAAACTCCCCTGAGAACAGATAAACTCAAAGAAGCTTGGCCTGGAGACTTGGGGAAGACCCAGCTGAGGAGAACAGCACAGAGGCGCGTGGGAGTAAAATCAGGGGTAAGAGTTGGAGCAGGAACAGTCCAGGCCTGGGCAGGATTCGGTTGTAGGAGGAAGAAAGATGTTCCCCCCAATGTCCCGTCTTCCATCTCCTCCCTGGATCGAGCTTTCCCTCCTTCTCAGCTCCATGGGTTTCTTCCTGGCACCTGCTCATCCCAGCAACTGAAACAGGCTTCCTTATTAGGACAGATGCTGGTCTCACAGTGCTCCTGCTCAGGGCTCATTTCCCCACCACTCCTCGCAGAACCCACCGCTGGTCCCTTCTTTTCTGCACTGATACACTGTTACTGAGTTGAGGGCTTCCCCCTGATACACTGTTACTGAGTTGAGGGCTTCCCCTGAGGGCCTGTTCAGACACAGACTCTGACACAGGGGCAGGCCCTGGGGCTCTGCACTCCTAATCAGCTCTAGGAGTTATGGGCTGGAGGCTTCACAGGAGATCCTCCCTAAGGCCGAGAAGCCTCACAGGCCTCAGTTTCTCTTTCCCCATTGTCTACACTGGTGTCACACACAGACCTCGGGAAATGCTTGTTAAACCAACAAAGGAACCTCTTTCTACCAGTGGTGAGAAGGAAAAAAATGAGCCATCGAGGAGACACTTGCTAAGAACTGTGAGCAGCAGCATCCCAGAAGCTGGTGAGAACACTGGATCCCCATGGCCCCAAAAGGAACTCAGGGGCTGGGGGCACAGGGACAGACATCTGGTCTGCCAAGCAGAGGGTAACATGGGTGGGCATGCACACACGTGCACATACACACAGAAACCCTCAAACTTGTTTGTGCACGAGAACTGTCTAGAAGGTTTGTGAAAACAGACTATTTTTCTGTTTCCGAAGGTCTGGAGACAGCTGACAATGTGGATTTCCCACAAGCTCCTGGATGCTGCTGACGCTGCTGGCTCTGGTGTTGGAGAACCACGGCGCTAACCAATGGAACCGACCAACTAGCTGATAAAATACAGACTTGTTTCTTCTTCAGCTGAGCACGCATCTGTTCCGTGCAGCGCGGCCAGACTCTGCAGCCAGGTGGGGTTCACTGGCAGCAGTGTGGCCTCTGCCAAGGCCTTGCCGGGATGCCTGTTTTGAAGCAATTAATGATCTCTTTGCTCAGTGCAATCTATTGCCTAGTGATATCCGGCATCACTGCCATTAGCAGCATCCACCAGGGAATGCAAGTGGGATTCTGGAGCTCCCTGTGGAAAAATACTCTTCCTTTAGGAAAATGGTAGTCACTCTTGTTTCTTTCCTCAGCTTGTAAGGCAGTTTCATTCTAACACGTGTAGGCAGCATTCGAGTGTGGGAAGTCTGAGGCTCTTAAAATTATGAACCAGAAGTATAGAATTTAGTTACACTTTCTTAATAATTTTCATTATAACACAAAAGCAAAAAGAAACCACAAATATACTGACAGTACTTTCTAATTATCTTCTCACAGAGACAAAACATGGGTCTGTCACAAGATCAAAATACAGGGTGTCCATAAAGTTTGTGTGCAATTCAATTTTAAATTTCCAATTTTACATTATACACAACTTTTATGAACATCCTGCATAAAAAACGATACTCCATAAGAAAATAAACTGCATGCTTTTGAATGTCAAGTGCTTAACTATTTGCACTCTGCAGGGTATTTCAAGTTCTTGCGTCTTAATTTATCCCTTGGGAAGTGCTTTTTAATGATCAGTGGAAATAGAAGTTAAATAACAGAGTGTCTTTCCATTGTTGTCACTGGATGAACATTAAAGTCCGGATACTTCCTTTTTATTTTGCATTTCTGACATTTTCCATTTCATCCCAGAAAGGTCAGGATGAGCCACCCAATCAGTTTTCCTGAAATGCTGTTGAAATTTCTTATCTTTGCATCCTTGTGGCAATATGTCTAAATAAGTTTCTCGGGATAGGTGTCAGCCCTATGGTGGGGCGATGGTGGGGCTGTAGGGCACAAGTTGCTCATGACTGATACTCACCAGAGAGCTGGCCTTGGACTCCAAAGTGCACCCGAGGGAAAGGACCCTGAGGCCTAAAGCCTTCTGGCACTTGTCTTACTCGAGAAAAAGCTGACATGCATAGGGCAGAGATGCCAGCCCAGAGAAAGAAGATGTTTGTTTACAGTGAGTCTGTGAAGTATTCTTCTACTTGAGTATTCTACTCGTTAGGGGTCAGTGCAAAGTTTAACAAGCACCAGGAGATAAAGTTCAGTATCTACTTAGAATAGGAACTTTGGTAAAGGTAAAACGGTAAAAGATGCAACCCACAAGGATGGCTACTGTTCTGTAAGTGTGTCAACAGAGCAGGGGTGAGGAACGTACGGCCTGGTGGCCACGTGTGGCCTCCTAGGCCCGTACGTGTGGACGTTTGACTGAATCGGTATTTTATGAAACAAATCCTTTTATTAATACACATTTGTTCATCTCTTAAATTTTTATTTTGTTTTTAAAATGAACCTATTTAAAATATGGAAGAATAAAATAAGATTTTGTGTGACTATTTCAAGGAAATAACCCCCCCCCCCCCAGGTTGACCAGCACAATCAGAACATCAGTAAGCCCCAAGGGTTAAACTGACAGCTGCTAGGTTCATGATTTAGTTCTAACTTTGCCCACCTGATGGCACCACTACTGCACAAGGCTGGTTGGCGAGAGTTTACGGGGTCCAGTATACAGTCTGTGACTTTTGACAACGGGGCACTGTTTTTCTGTTTGAAGTGGAATTTGTGACTAGTTGCACGGCTCAGCAGTATTTTTTAATTCTGTCTACTTAACAGCCCACCATGTCAAAGAAGACCAAGAGAATATTGAAAGAAGAAAACAGATTTTTTATTTATTTTTTTATTGTTGGGGATTCATTGAGGGTACAATAAACCAGGTTACACTGATCGCATTTGTTAGGTAAAGTCCCTCTTACAATCATGTCTTGCCCCCAGAAGGTGTGGCACACACCAAGACCCCACCCCCTCCTCCTTCCCTCTCTCTGCTTTTTCTCCCCTCCCCCCCATAACCTTAATTGTCATTAATTGTCCTCATATCAACATTGAGTACATAGGATTCATGCTTCTCCATTCTTGTGATACTTTACTAAGAATAATGTCTTCCACTTCCATCTAGGTTAATACGAAGGAAGTAAAGTCTCCTTTTTTTTTAATAGCTGAATAGTATTCCATGGTATACATATACCACAGCTTGTTAATCCATTCCTAGGTTGGTGGGCATTTAGGCTGTTTCCACATTTTGGCAATTGTAAATTGAGCTGCAATAAACAGTCTAGAACAAGTGTCCTTATGGTAAAAGGATTTTTTTCCTTCTGGGTAGATGCCCAGTAATGGGATTGCAGGATCAAATGGCAGGTCTAGCTTGAGTGCTTTGAGGTTTCTCCATACTTCCTTCCAGAAAGGTTGTACTAGTTTGCAGCCCCACCAGCAGTGT